>VUQI01026430.1:0-23107 GCA_015106735.1 Paratilapia polleni
GACTGGAGTAAAGTCATCTTCTCTGATGAGTCTAATTTCCAGCTTTGTCCAACAGCTGGTCGTCTAATGGTTAGACGGAGACCTGGAGAGGCCCACAAGCCACAATGTCTCACACCCACTGTGAGATTTGGTGGAGGATCGGTGATGATCTGGGGATGCTTCAGTAAGGCTGGAGTCAGGCAGATTCGTCTTTGCGAAGGACGCATGAATCAAGCCACGTACAAGGTTATCCTGGAAGAAAACTTGCTGCCTTCTGCTCTGACAATGTTCCCCAACTCTGACGATTGGTTTTTCCAGCAGGACAATGCTCCATGCCACACAGCTAGGTCGATCAAGGTGTGGATGAAGGACCACCAGATCAAGACCTTGTCATGGTCAGCCCAATCTCCAGACCTGAACCCCATTGAAAACTTCTGGAATGTGATGAAGAGGACATCAGTACAAATACCTGGGAACTATTATTGATGACAAACTGACATTTGAACATCATCTTACCTTCACATTTATTAGTTGGTAATGTGTTGTTTAAAAATGAATATGAACTTGGTTTTTTTGCATTATTTGAAGTCTGAAAACACTGGACCTTTTTTGGTATTTTGACCATTTTTCATTTTCTGCAAATAAATGCTCTAAATGAAAATATTTGTATTTGGAATTATTCAGTAGTTCATAGAATAAAACAAAAATGTTAATTTTACTCAAACATATATCTATGAATAGCAAAATCTGAAAAACTGATAATTTTGCAGTGGTCTCTTAATTTTTTCTGGAGCTGTATATTACCTTTGTTCATTCCTGATTTGTGATTGTAATATTTTATTTTATTTTTAAATTCTGTGGATAGGCTGCTCATTGGCTACTGAAGCATTTTCCTAGTAGTGACATGTGAATGCGCTGCTCAGAAAATCTTAACCAGTTTTCAAACTGATGTAAAAAGACTATCGATTAGCATAGGTAACAGCTAAATCCAAATTAAATCCAAGACACACCTTTAATCACACAAATGGGTGACTAATTAAAAATCTATCTTTAAACCTGAACAGTTGACCCTTAGAGTGAGATGATATGGTGGCTCTTCGGGGGGGTTGTTTGCATCGTTCAGGTCCACTTATCACCTTTGGAGGAATACTCACTACAAAAAAAAAAAAATAATACTTATTCGCTCCTCTGAGTGATTACTTTTATCCTATGAGGAATCATATTCCAATGGGATTCTGGGTTTTCCATTGGGTTTAGAGTCAGTGTGCAAACATTAAAACTGCATATATTTACACTGCTAACAAAAGATGGGAGATAGCAAAGCAGAAGAAGAAAGAGGTAGAGAAAAAGAAACACTAAGGCAGAAACCTGTACCTAAGACAGATTTTTAGATTTTCACATAAACACTCTATATACCCTTTTGAGAAGCAGTCGCACAGATAAAGTTCAGTGGACAAAAGTCCTTTATAAACAGATATATTGCCAAGACAAATTTCCACAGGTTATCTTATTTATTTTTTCCCCACCGTAGACAATCCGCCTTGATAGAAATCATTTTAAACTGATCCATGCCCCTCAAAGTAAAGGTTAGTACCCTCATGTGCCAGCTAGATGAACCATAAAGATAGAAAATAGTATATGATAAATGTCCCCTCTGAGTGTTGTATTCCCTGAACCAATGTCAGTGAAACACTTTCTGTTTGCTTCAGGCAGGGATTGGTTTAACAAGGAGGAATACACTTGCCAGACACTTTCATGCCGCTACAAAGGCAGCAGCATTTGCTTTTTTCTATATTTTGTCTTTAAGAGCAAAATGTTTTCTCACATGAAAACAACACTGATTGTTGTTGATTAATATTTTTGAAAGCAATGAATACGATGGACTTAAGTCCACTCCCATTCCTTTTCATTCAGCTTGCTTGGGCAGTGATGTGCACATAAACACAGCCTTGTGGTTATACATTATATTATGTTAAAAATCTCTTTTTTGGTGATGCACGAGGTGAGAACACAAGGCAGCTTTGACACTGAGTTAGTCTTGCTGTGCAAAAAATATGATTCACCCAAACGTCATTCTTCAGCTTAAAATACCATCAAGATTCCTTTGCTTCAAATACCATAATTTTATCATTTCATGAGGTGGAAATGAATTGTGTCGCATTGAATAAAAAGTTGAACCATAGTTTTTATTAGGAGCACAGGGGGTAATGTAGCAGCTACAGATGTAGTGAACTGTAGGTGTTGTACGACAATCAGTGAAAAGTTCAGATTTACATCCGCAAGTACCTGTCCTTGGATTAGTCATCACCATGCTGGGCAAAGCAAATTTTTAACTATTCTTTTAAAGCTCAACTGACCTTTGTATGATTAGTTGAGAGGTAAGTAATATGGAGCTTGTAGATTAAGATGCGTATTTGGACTTGGTTTAAACATTATAGCAACTTTCATGCTTGGAGTTTTGCTTTGTCAAAATGAAGCTGCTCTAGTAGGAATCGGCAGGAAGAACAGATACACTCACAGACAATAATGGTATTTTAATTTGGAAAACATTTTAACACTGTTTATTGAGAAGTAACCTCCAGTTACATCAGATTTGTGTTTGAGTAAATATTCCATGCAGTTACATTTTACCATTTAAGATGAATAAGTACACAACAGGAAATAAGATTCCAGATAACCTCTTAAAATTCTGCAGTGTGAAGTGGCCGGAATACCAGACACACTCAGACAATAGTGGTATTTTAATTTTATTTCATTTTAGGTAGTCTTACAATGGTGTTGAAATGGTAATTAGTGGTGGAGGAAGTATTTAGAATATCTCTAACTAAAAGTCAGATCACAGTACCACAATGTGATAAATCAGCAGGTACACTATGTGGGGAAAAGTATTGGGCAACACCTCTTAATCGTTGAATTCAGCTGTTTTCAGTCCCATTGCCACAGGTGTATAAAATCAAACACCTAGCTATGCAGTTTTCCTTTAGAAACATTTATGAAAGAATGGGTCATTCTAAAGAGCTCCCTGAATTCGAGTGTGGTGCTGTAATAGGATGCCACCGTTGCAATAAGTTAGTTTGTGAAATTTCCTCCCTGCTAGATATTCCACGACCAGCTGTAAATGATATTATTGCAAAGTGGAAGCGTTTAGGAACCACAGCAACTCAGCCACAGAGCGGGGTTGCCGAGTCCAGAGGCGCATAGTGCGTAAAAGTCACCAACACTTTGCTGACTTAATAACTGCAGAGTTCCAAACCTCCTCTGGCATGAACTTCAGCACAAAAACTGTGCCCGGGGAGCTTCGTGGCATGGATTTCCATGGCCGAGCAGTGGGTATAATGTGCAGGTGGCCCAGTACTTTTATCCATATAGTTTATGTCTTTGAACTTGATTCTTTGTTTAATGACATTCAAAGTCAGCAGAGACAGAGCAGTCCTGTGGGTGTGCCAGTTCAACTATTGTGAACTTGTCTGATTAGAAGAGTTCAGTAGTTCATAATGAGTGGAGCCACTCAGGATCAATCCCAGTTGTAATGACTATCCTTGGAGTTCTGATTATGTGACTGGTCTTGTAGCAGTCTGACCCTGTTATTTTTTCTTTTTCTTTTTCTTTTTTTTTAATGACTCCTTGCGTGGGAAAACACATATATACCCATAGCGCTGATATGTTTAACGTGGACATTTGTGTCAATTTCTGTTATAAAACTGTGCTTCCTTTTCATAGCTACTCTGCTGACATACACTGCCTGTATTAGTCTGACAGTAAATTCAGATTTTAGTAGTTAAACATACTGAAATATTACAGATGTCTTGACTAAACACATTAACTACTATAACATGTGACCTTTTGCTAAAGTGTGACATTTCACATTTAGCATGAAAGACTTTCTGCACTGTCAGGAAACTGCAAGAGCATGACATTGCCTGGCATCAGGAGAGAGACACACTCCCCAGGTAGTTTAACATCTACAAGCTACTGTGAAAACACTGACCTTCAGAGAGCTTGCTTGAGTTGTCAGGTTGGCTAAAAACCTGTTAAAGATGTAGGAAAGTTGACAAGGTGGTGGGGCGGGAAATTTTTCAGTGAGCAAGGTGACATGATAGAGAGATTTTGACAAAGGTCACATACGTCATTACCTCCTCAAGGCATATTGAAGAGGCATGCATCTACCTGCGTAGAATGGATGCCTGCATGTTTTCTTACATCCAAACATATCAATTCCAACAGAGAAGTGTGTGTCTTTCTTGTGTGTGGGTGTGAGTGTGTGCGTCTGTTCTGGTATCTGACACTCTCAGACAGCCAGTAGCATGGCTCAGTGAGGGAGATGGCGTGATCACTGGACCGTGGTTTGTCTTATGCTGTCACACATACACACATGCACACACACACACACACACACACACACTCACAAATAGACAGCCACTGAGGCTGCCAAGATAATACACCTCTCCGGTGCTGCTTTTACACTAGTAAAGTGGAAATTATTTATAAACTAAGCAAGAGTAAAACATAATTGTACATATAAGCCTATAAATCCCAAGAACAGAGATCCAAACATGTCTGGATAGAGGTGATAAAGAATTTTTAAAAAAAAGCAAGCCGGCAGAAAACTTTTTTTTACAGCTGTGCATCCTGCAATTTACTTTATTGTACAATATGAACTGTGTTCCGTCCACTGTCACTCTGTCTCTGTATTTAATAAATATATAGGGAGACAGGTTTTAGCTTTCTGAATCATAAAGAAGATGTATGCATATGTATGATGTATGGAAGTGCCACAAACCTTTTAGTATTTGTCAAAAATACCGTCACTGTAGCATCATATATTAGAACAGTTTAAATCTGTGATAATGATTGTTCTTCAGGCTGAGCTGATCATAAAAAATGCAGCACTGGTCATTTGTTCAAACAACCGCTATTAATGTGCATCAAAGTCAGATGTAGTGCAGCCTGATGTTGTTGTGCTCTCCAGGATCAGACTGGATTGGATCAGTGAGTCAACAAAACATGTAGTGTTAACAAGAGAGACTGCTGATTATTTCCAGTTTACTTCTAACAGACTTGTTTTTAAAAAGATGACCACAATATTTCAGTCACTTTAACGAAGTGAATATAGAATAAAGCCAGAATATGATTTTTTTTTTCCTAATTTCATTTTTAATCCAAACAATCTTTGATCTTTTTCAGTATCATATGGTCATCCTTGGCAGTTACCCACTGAACTGAATGGAACTAAATGGAACTATAGAAGTCAACACAAATAAGAAGCCCTGAATGGTGCTCAGTGAGCATCATGGGAACATCTGGACATCTATAGTTGCACTTTATGTTGGCATTTGGTGTTGCTTCTGTTTTGATGGTATTGACAGCTTAAGAAGTATTCAGTCTAATAAGACCTAAGTTTTCTACCACCTTGTAAATCATCCTCAGCTTTTGACCCCCATCACCAAAATGGTGGATGGTAACTTGGACGTATAACACACACATACATACACATACAGAATTGGTGTGCAATTGTTTTGGGTCATATCCATTTTGTTTTCATTGATAATAATGCCAAAAGGTTTGGAAGCATGCTCAAACTCAATCTTACACAGTTTGAAACCACAGATTACTGTAGAAACCCCGCAACACACCAAACATCCATCCATCCCCAGTCTATCCCAGCTGCCATAGGGCAAGAGGCATGGTACTCCCTAGAGAGGTCACCAGTCTGTCTCAGGGCTAACATGGAGAGACAGACTACCATTCACACTCCCATTCACACCTACGGCCAATATAGAATCACCAGTTAACCTAACTTGTTGATTGTTTGTTGTACAAATTGAAGGAACTACTTTTTTTTTAATGATGTGTTGTTTTTTTCAACTCATCTGTTGATTGTGTGTAGTTTGATTGGTTGGATGTTTTGTATTGTTTTTTATCTGTGGACCCCAGGAAGAATAGTTGTTGCTGCAGTAACAACTAATGGGGATCTGAATAAAGAATAAAGAGCCTCCATGTCTTTGGACTGTGGAGACAGAGAACCCATGCAGGCATGGGGAGAACATGCAAGCTGTACACAGAAAGGCCTCATCCAGCCAATGGATTTGAACCCAGGACTTTTTTGCTGTGAGGAGACAGTGCTAAACGCAACACAAACATGCTGCCCACACACCAAACATTTATATTAAAAAAGTAAACCTTCATCTCTCTTTTTGATACTTTTAATGCATTTATCTGATCATAAATAAAACAAGAAATGGAATTGAGTGCCCATACATGAACATAAAATATTGAATTTTTAGTATAATTCTCAGTCAGCCACTTGAGAGTATGCATTTTTCAGGCAGCATGAAACTTTTAATGTCTAGTAATCATCTGCATTAGTACATTTAGTGGGCAACACAGACAGACTTCAATGTTCTCTCTTTCTAAAAACATTCAAATCAAATTAGATTACAATCTTGTACTCTTGAGACTTCCTATAAGAATATTGTCTACAGGGGATAAAATGTAGTGTGATACTGAACTTTTGATTGATGTCATTCACTGGGTATCATTTTTTGAAAGCATAATAAATATAAGAGCTAAATATTTACCAAAATTCAAAAATGCTGTGTGAAATTAAACATATATTCAGTAAAACTGTGTACACATGCAAATTTTCTCTCTTCCTCTGACTCTTCTGCTATCCTTTTTTCTTTTACAGGCTTCTTCCACATCTCTCCTCTCTCCTTTTTTTTTCCTGACACTTCTTGTTTTCTCTTTCCCTTCATTCTCCTCAGATTTGTAGCCAACACATCATTTGAGGGCCAGAGCGGTTTTATATCCAGTGACAGCCAGAGCCAGAATGTCATCTCAGAGGCCCATCACTACATCTGGTCTCTCCAGCTGGATCCTTTAGGCCAGCCAACCTGGACCCGCTTGGGACGCTGGCGCAGGGGGAGAGTTCTGATGGACCCGGGGGCCTGGCCAAGCCATCCAGGTTCTGGAGGAGGCGATTGGCGCCGACCTCCACGGTTGCACATGCGAGTGGTGACACTGGTGGAGCACCCATTTGTATTTACCCGTGAGGTGGATTCGGATGGGTTGTGTCCTGCGGGCCAGCTGTGCCTGGACCCACTCACCAATGAATCTTCGGTTTTGGAAGGACTTTTCCAGAATCTCAGAGGAACCAATGGTTCTGTTCCCACAGACCTGAAGAAATGTTGTTACGGTTACTGCATTGACCTATTGGAGAAGCTGGGAGAGGACATGGGCTTTACTTTTGACCTCTACATTGTTGGCGATGGGAAATATGGGGGGTTTAAGAACGGTCGTTGGACAGGATTGGTGGGTGATCTTCTCAGTGGCGCTGCCCACCTGGCAGTGACATCTTTTAGCATTAATTCAGCCAGAAGCCAGGTGATTGACTTCACCTCACCCTTCTTCTCCACCAGCTTGGGAATTCTGGTCAGTGCTGCTCTTCACTTGGCTTCTTTTTTCCTCTTTAGTTTTTTTTCCCCCCCTCCACTTCTTATTCCTCATTTCTGCTACTCTTTAGCCCATCTCTCTTTGATGTGAGTCATTGACCTCACCTCAACTCTCTCCTCTCGGTATGCTGGTGGTCACTATCAATATGGCAGAGTTTTACTACTGCAAGCCATACATTATTGGATTCTAATGGAATCCCATATGTGGGGCTGTACTGGAGGTTGTACAGCTTTGCAGAAAGAACTTATTATTACAATTACTGAGGCTAGTTTGAACAGCTGACAGGCATAGGAATGGCGGTAATCACTATCTTGTCTTTTTTCTTAGCATCATACTACAGATGTAGACATTCTGCTTTATTTACAGTGGATGTATTTTCTATTATCCGTGCTTTTCTCTTTTTCCCATTCCACTGTAAGTATCTCTCTTACAAACAGCAGTGTCAGAAACAGCATTTGCTTCACAATCACTGGACTGTGAAACCAATTTTCTCCAATTGAGGCAAGGGTACTATAATGAATTTGCACCATCCCACTGTGATCTGGTTTTATTATTATAGAGTTTATTTGTAGTGAAGGGAGGTGGAGGATGGGGATGGGGGGGATGAAAGAATCTTTCCATATTGGTCTAATTCATTTCTTCCAAAAACACCGTTTCCTCTGATTTATGAAATATTAAGAACAACAATAACATTTCGTAATGGCAACATCTTTTCAGTTTTGTAATATTACTTGTGCAGTTTTTTCAATCCTGTATCCCCTCCTGCCCAGGTGCGTACCCGTGATACAGCTGCACCTATTGGTGCCTTCATGTGGCCTCTACACTGGTCCATGTGGCTCGGCATCTTTGTCTCCCTCCACGTCACCGCCATCTTCCTCACCCTGTATGAGTGGCACAGCCCGTTTGGTATGACGCCCCGTGGACGCAACCGGGACCGAGTGTTCTCCTTCTCCTCAGCACTTAACGTGTGCTATGCCATTCTCTTTGGAAGAACAGTGGCCATCAAGCCGCCAAAGTGCTGGACTGGGCGTCTGCTGATGAACCTTTGGGCCATCTTCTGTCTGTTCTGTCTGTCCACCTACACTGCTAACCTGGCTGCTGTAATGGTTGGGGAGAAAACCTATGAACAGCTGTCAGGGATCCATGATCCAAAGGTAAAAAAAAAAAAAAAAAAGTCAGAAAGATGCAACAGCACAGTACTGACTAAAAGCCTTTAGTCATGACTAATTTCTTTATATTTTGCTAGGAAAATGGGAAATAGATGCAGCGATTTATTAAAATATGTGCAATAAAGTACAGTATATAAGGCAAAAACAGAGTTTATACAATTCTAAAGAGCTTGAAAGTCAATATTTGGTATTGCCACCTTTATTCCTCAACACAGCCTGAACTTTCTTGTAATTTCTTTAAGTAGTCTTCAGGAATAGTTCTCCAGGCTTCCTGAAGAACATTCAAAGCTCTTCTTTGGATGTTGGCTGCCTTTTGTTCTGTTCTCTGTCAAGATGATCCCACACTGCTTTGATAATGTTGAGGTCCGGGCTCTGGGGAGGCCAGTCCATGACTCACAGTGTTCCATTGTGTGTTTTTCTATACAGGTATGCTTTTAATGCATTGGCAGTGTGTTTGGGATCACTGTCATGATGAAAAATGAAGCCTTTGCCAATCATATGCTTTCCATGGTGGATCAAAATCTGACTGTACTTTTCTGTGTTCATAATGTCATCAATTTTGACAAGATCCGCAACACCAGTGGCTGAAATGCACCCCTAAACCATGAGAGAACCTCCATCATGTTTTACAGATGTCTGTAGGCACTCACTGTTGTACCTCTCTCCTCTCTCTCCGTGCACACCATGCTGAGATATGCCAGTTTTTCGGCCAATACCTCTTTGGAAATCACTTTGTTTCTGCAAAAATACAATTTTATGTCTGTCAAACTGTGTTATCTTTAGCATTTTTTCATAGATTCAACTAAAGAAATGGGAACAAATTATGTGCTTATGCGACAGGCCGCTAGTGACAAAATGCCTAAAGATACAGTGTATTGTTTTTTTTCTAAGTTTTCAGTTATATGTAGACACAACACTGGTTCATCCCTTGAGTTGGGTGCCTTTTTTGTGCTTGAATGATTCATAGGTCAGTGTTAAGTGGTTTAACAACCAAAAAAACATTCCTCTGAAAATGATCAGGTACAAGTACTGGACTGAAAATGAGTGAAAAAGCAGAAAATGTCCAAAGAAAAACTTTGAAAGACCTTTAGAAAGCCTGGAGAACTATTGCTCAAGACCACTTACAAAAATTGCAAGAAGGTCTGTCTCCTTGGAGGCAAAATATAAAGAAATGAGGGGTGACTCAAGACTTTTGCACATTACTGTATGTGTAGATTCTATAGTTGAAGTTCTTAAGTTATAAATATTCAGTGTGATAATGAGATGTGTTTTAGGAGCTTTATTTAATCAAAAGACAATATACAGTGCATTGTCTTCCTATTTTTTTATCCATATTATTCAGTTATAATAACAGATTATAGTAACATTTTGGGTTCCAGGTTTAACATGTTTTTCTAGATTTATTTCATGTAAAAAATATTTTAGAATGGACTAGGGTTTATTTGTTTGCTTTTGTATTTACACTGGTGTTTCATTGTCTTTAGAATTTTTACACAGCAAATGTACTCTTTAATTAAACACCCTTGTAGGGGCACACGGGAGTTAAGGTAATTAATTGATTTTTGCCAGCTCATTAACTCGATGAATTACAAGAATGCAGGAATGTTTAGTGTCTGCATGTTTAAGACAAAAGGAACAAAGACAAATGAAAGCAACAAACTTTTTTGAAGGAATTCTAAAGGTATCTTGTTTTATTTCGTCTTTCCTGCAGTTGCACCATCCCTCTCAGGGATTCCGATTTGCTACAGTGAGAGAAAGCAGTGCAGAGGACTACGTCAAGAAGAGTTTCCCTGAAATGCACGAGTACATGAGAAGATACAATGTCCCAGCAACACCAGATGGCATACATCATCTCAAGTAAGACTATTAGAGACATATAGGCCACGTATAGCATACAGGCGACATAAATCTTTTGGAATACACTAAGCAGATCTTTACTGATTTATGTTTAGTCTTTTCTGATCCAGGTACTGCTGTCAGCTTTCCTAATATCCACTCAGCTCGGTAACTTCTCTAGTCATCACTCCTGAAAATCAGCTTCTGTTTGGTTACACAAGTGGAAAAAAGAAACTGTATCATCCTTGATAAAAAAAAAAAAGACTGCACGCATACCCAATGAAAGTCAGATTTGAAAAAAAAATGAGAAAAAAATTGCATCCCTGCTGCTGTCATTCCCCACCACAAGCCTGCCTGTTCACATTCAGATCTTACCCTCCTCTTTTCCCTGCCACTGCTGTCATCCTCAGCCGTTTCAACATTCAACTAGCATCCCCACGGAGCATAGCAGAATATAATTTTTTTTAAAAAGGCAGCTGGAATGCAGGCCGGGACCGGATAGGACACAATTTGAGTGGATGAAACAAGATTTCTTTTTACTGAGCTTGTAAAAAACTGATTAGAGGGAAAGGAAAAATGTCATCTTTAGAAAATTACAACTTGGCAAAAGACAGTATACAAATGTGCTGCAGTACATCCCTCTGCATTAGGGTTTACTTCACCAGGGACCAAGCATTAGATATGAAGTATATGATTCTACAGTATGTCATATGTATGTAAGCCACTTGTGTATTAGTAGATTGATAGCATATCACTACTAAGTACTGCAGAAATTGCTAGTACCTTTCTTTTCATAAGTGTAAGTATGCTTGTTTTTCTTGGGTTTTACTTTGGATCATGACTTTTGTCATATTTTGATAATTAATTTGATGTACTGGCTGTGGGATGGAGGAATGTAGTCTTTTCAGCTTCACTGTTTATTTGAGGGGTAATTAGAGTGAGGTCGGTTCTAGTGAGCAGTGTTTTCTTTCTTTCTTTCTTTTTTTTTTCCTAACAAGATCCAGCCAACTTTTTCTTGGTATACAATACTTTGCACAATATTGAACCCAAACTTTACTCTGGCAGAAATTATTTTTATCTTTAATTTCTGTGCTAGTTGCTTTCAAGATGAGTCTGCTGTATAGAAAAAAATCGTATGTATTTATAATAATTTTAACCTGAGTATGATATAATGTCTGAAAAATGATAGAAGCAGAGAGAAATTCTTTAGGAGCACAAAGTATGCATGACTGTATCATCTGCACAGAAATATTCCAGCTATATATATATGCATAATATATCAGTTTCCAATCTCTAATTAACTGGACAATATTATTGAGTCCTTGATAGTTATTTTTTATCGCTAATTATTGTTATTGTTTCAATAATATAAAAAAAGTTATTGTGGTCTGGATTTACTGAGGCTGATGACACCATATGCTACATGTCTGTGCTCAATCTGTCTTTAAGGAAGAAAATAAAAGCTGTTCTTCAATCACCTGTAAACAAAACTAGACCAAATTCATTGACGTTTGTTTTCTGCTTGTTCAGCAGGTAATAGGTGAATTCCTTATGCTTGACATGTATTGTTGTCACCAGCTCTGTTTTTTCATTCACTCTAATGTCTAGTGTGTGTGTTGCTGTATTATTGATCTTGAGGGACATACACTCACCGCCCATTGGATACCGTTGTTCAACTATTCATTAACACAAATATCCAATCAGGCAATCACATTGCACCAACTTAATGCATTTAGGTTTGTAGACATGGTCAAGATGACCTGCTAAAGTTCACTAAGCATCAGAATGGAGAAGAAAGGTGATTTAAGTGACTTTGAATGTGAAATGGTTGTTGGTGCCAGATGGGCTGGTCTGAGTATTTCAGAAACTGCTGATCTGCTGGGATTTTCCTGCACAACCATGTCTAGGGTTTACAGAGAATGGTCCAAAAAAGAGAAAATATCCAGGCAGAAGTTCTCTGGGTGAAAATACCTCTTTGATGCCAGAGGTCAGAGGAGAATGACTAGATTGCTTCAAGCTGATGGAAGGCAACAGTAACTCAAATAACCACTTGTTACAACCAAGGTATGCAGAAGAGCATCTCTGAAACGCACGTCAAACCTTGAGGCAGATGGGCTACAGCAGCAGAAGACCACACCGGGTGCTACCCAAGAACAGGAAACTGAGGTTACAGTTTGCATGGGTTCACCAAAAATTAACAAGAGTTGCCTGGTCTGATGAGTCTCAATTTCTGCCGTGACATTCAGATGGTAGGGTCAGAATTTGGCATGCACAACATGAAAGCATGGATTCATCTGGCCTTGTATCAATGGTTTAGGCTGCTGGCAGTGGTGTAATCGTGTAGGAGATATTTTCTTGGCACACTTTGGGCTCCTTAGTACCAAATGAGCATTGTTTAAAAGCCACAGCATACCTGAGAACTGTTGCTGACTATGTCCATCCCTTTATGAGCAAAGTGTACCCATCTTCTGGTGGCTGCCTCCAGCAGAATCTCTGGGGAATGCTTCCAGCATGTTGTTAAATCTATGTCACAAAGTACTAGCAAGGTGTACCTAACAAAGAGCTAGCTGAACATGAGAGGAAAAGGAGGTGAAAATTAACACTCAAAACCAGGTTTTAAGGAACTTTATTAGTAATTTAACAGCTTGCTCTTATTATTTTACTTAATAGTAAGTCAAGTTATCACCATTCCCATGATCTCTGATGGATTGCCTCATGACCGCCAGGTCAAGAATGGGTTTATGTAGAAAGCAAGCAGTAAAGGACATCACAGACCACTGTGGTACCCTCTTATTTATCAAATGGATGATTAAAACAAAAACAAAGCAAAACAAATTTTTTTTTGTATATGTAGCACACAATGTGAAATGCTTGAGAAAATACAGTAAATTAGATGGCTACTTGGAGTTGTTGTGGTTGTCATCCCCGCACACTCTGCACCCATTACAGCAAGTGCTTTTGATTCTTATCAGGGCTGTTTTTTACCATAATGTTTCAGCTTAATGACCACGTCTCACCAGAGCTACTGAAACAAACTAACAACACTACTGACTGCAGCCTGTCTGCTTTATAATTAAAGCGTTTGGAAAAAGTTCACTGACTGGAGCATTATCAGCCATCAGACAGCTGTCATGTACCATTAAGGCTGGCCTATTAATAGATATATAGGAAATGCTGCTCTCAAATCACAGACAAAACAGTTTATTAGAGAGCAATTTCAACCTGGATGTGTACTTCATAAAGACTTTTCCCTAAGATTCCACAGTAATGGAACCTCTGACTTTAAATAAAACTACACCACAGATATTTTTATATCACTACTGGTGTTTTCCATTCATGCAAATACATGATTTATAGATGATGCAGAAAAGGATGCATTATGTTTTAATCATATTGGTTTGTTGGTGGTTGATGGTTGATGTCAAGATAGTGCTTTGGTCATAAATGGCATACTGTGGTGAAAGACCAAGGATGCAAGCTGCAGCTTAATTCAGCCAGTAATAATGAACAGGCAGCTTGTGGGGAGAAGATAGTGCAAGATTTCAAACGCTGTCCTTGGTAACAAGCAAAACACAGTATATCTTGAAAAAGTCTTTGTAGCATTTGTATCCCAGTAGACTCTAGCTGTCAGTAAAGACATTTTAGAGTTGATTTGTAAAAGCCTCTCAGTGTTGTGACTTAATATCTCTCCTCTAACAGACTTGTGAGGAATACAAATAAATTGGCAGAATCTGTAGGCAGGTAGTGATTTTGCTGGCAGGTAGCCAATGAAGGTATTGGAAAAACCGAGACAAGGCCAGTGTCAGAAATGTGAAGTTCAGACATGGAAAAATATTTGTTGAATCATTTACAGTCCATTTCCAGTGATAATTTTAATGTGTGCTAAGCTGCCATTTGAAAGGCTCTGTAAAACGCCCACAAGCACAAAGGAAAACAATCCATTCCCCCATGCTTTTATACCTTATTCGTTGTTTTTGGTTTCATTTTCACTCTGTATTGTGTATTAAGTAGCATTATGTCTGCAGTATGTGTCGGTGCTCTATCGTTAATTAGACCTTGCTTTGTTTTGATTCTCAGTGAAGAAAAATGCAAACAATTTTCGCAGTTTCTATCTATTCAGCCCTACCCTACACATAAATTTAAGTAGAGCATAAAAAAGGTTTACAAGACCTAATTAAACAGAATGACTAGAAGCAAACTTCTCTCATTCTTCATACTCACTCTGTAAGGTCAGAGGAGTGACATGAGGACAGATGCAGGGAAAATAAGCCTCAGAGTAGCAGACCAGGAGAGAGACAATGAGCCAAGGTTCATTTAAGTTACTTTCTCATGAGGTGGTAAAGATTAATTTTTCATGTCAAATTCAGAGGGTTGCTTAAAATAGTATAAAAGATTTGTTGTTGGCCACCTGAATGATATTGGGAAAATGACTGAATCCATCTGTTTATCTCTTCATCTTGCAAATCATCCATCGGTGACATTCCAAATGCCACACAGTTAATGTATGTTTGTTTTTAAGGCATTATTTTGATCCAGTATTACAGTGTTTAATTGTCTGAGCATCATCCACACAATATGAAATGCCATGTATTTGATTTTTCTAATGTTTGCAAAATTATGCAACATCGTATATGCTTAATCTTTGTTACTGTTTAGCTTGAGGAATGATTGCAAAATTTGTGTGAACAAAACTGTTTAATTAGATCAGCATGCTGTGCTAGATGAGTGTTATGAAGTACTTTGAGGAGTACAAATGAGTTTTCACCATCTCCTTCAAGAACCCTTTTATTGCATGTTAAGCATTTCTACTTAACAAAAAAATTTTAAAATCAGCATCTCTTTAGCAACAAGGCAACAGTTTCTTTTTATCTTAAGCTTATAAAGCTCAAAGTGTGACGATTTCTTGCACCTGCAGTGCACTTACAGTATGCCATTTTATTTACAGAGCTGACCCTCAGAAACTGGATGCATTCATCATGGACAAAGCGCTGTTGGATTATGAGGTCTCCATAGATGCAGACTGCAAAACTCTAACAGTAGGAAAACCTTTTGCAATAGAAGGTAATGTGCAAGCTATCATATTGATTATGAATATTTTGGATTAAATCTATCACTACCCTGACATCTGAATAATATTCACCCTCAGGATGTGCTTTGGTTTTTAATCATCACTTAATTTTCAGAGGCCTTTCTGCATGACAGCAGACTAACTGACCAAGAGCAATTTTAGAACAAGCCTAAATTTAACAATATCAATCACTCAACATTTACACAGTGGTTAATCTTTTGGCTTTCAAAAGCTTACACTCTCCAGTGTCTACTGTTAATCTACGGTCCATTTAGAAAGCCTCTTCCTCCCACTGTGAAAATGTTCCCGTGGCGATTGCTTCCATTACAAGCCATCGTAGTCCCAGATTCCAGTGGTGTTGTTAATTACTTAATGCACCCTTAAGCCTTCAGGATACAATACAGATCAATCAGTATGCTTCCTATCAAGGAAAGGTACTTTTGTAATTGGCTTTTGCTGAATTTGTCACAGTTTCCTGGCATGCTAAGACATTTAGAAATATAATGATATTATCAAGCTTTGCTTTAGAAAAATTATGACTTTTTTAAGAAACAGCAAAATTATCCAGACCTCCAGTGCATCTGCTCAGCAGCTTATTTTTTCTGTAGCTATAAACCAGGGAAAGAATATAATGGCAGCATGAAGGTGAAGTGAAAAAACTGGAAAATGCTGTTGCTGTTATGACAGAAGAATAATCGCTAAAGAGTCTGTGTGTGTGTTTGTGCGTGTCCACTGGCAGGCTATGGCATTGGCCTCCCTCAGAACTCTCCGCTCACTTCCAACATCTCAGAGCTTATTAGTCAGTACAAGTCAGATGGCTTCATGGACATGCTGCATGACAAATGGTACAAGGTCGTTCCCTGCGGGAAGCGCAGTTTCGCTGTGACTGAGGTAAGAACAAAGTGGGGCAGTGTAGGGAACATGGAGGGCATTTATCATTTAATTATATTATCGTTTCTATAATTTATAAATCAGAACAATATAATGTATTTATATCTTATTTTATGTCTTATTCAAAATTATAAAGGTATCTTCACTGTCACTTATTTAAAAGCTCTTTGAAAGCTCTTAAAAGTCTTACATACCTCATACAATGACTTACACATAAAAGTGGTTCCTTTCACATTTTTTTCATACAACATAATGTTTACTTAATGCATGCATACTTCTTATAATTAAGCTGTAAGATATAAATGCAAAAGGGGCCACTTTTATGAGTAAACCATAGTATGAGAAATATATGTTTTATGAGAAATCCAATACGTTTACTAGTTGTTTCTGGCTACAGCTCTACCCAACTGTGACTTAAGAATCTCCAAAAGTGGCTCCTATAGCTCAGTGCAGACTGTACGCTGCATACTCTTTGATCTTTTTGTACTTTATTCTTTTTATTTATTTTCTTAGCTGCTGTGTGGATGGCAATACAATGTCTGTTGATCACAGTGAAGTCTACTTAATAAGCACTCATGATTTGTACCTTTGAATGTCAGCATCACCTAAATACTTAATCTTTAATGTAAATTGCCATTTTATGAGCCTCATGGGAGCAGAAGTAGTTGTGGCAATGTTGTACATTGCATTGCCACAGATTCAATGTCACCCAAGTGAATCATTTACCAGTGTGTAGCAGCTAGACGTGTTATAGATGCTATCTAGAGCTGCAGACATTTAAATTGCTCGAGGTACATTTCATTTTGCACCATCATACCTCAGTTTGCCTAAAGTTATGGCAGAGAAAGCTGCTTAAATGATATTTAGCTTTTTCAGTGTGTGTCATTGAACTTTTGCCTTGCAGAAACCACAGTACAGTGATCATGTGCATGGGTCTCAAATTATTGATAATATTGTTAAATATAGAGTATGTATCATTAACTTAAATCAGCCTAAAGTGATTTTTAAATTTTGTCGTTCACTTGCATACATTGGACAACATCAGCGGGGAACTCATGTCATATAAGCAGTATGAGTTACTGACAAGGTTGGCCCAGTTTAGTCCTGCTCAGCACTTTTTTTTTTAGCAATCATTTATACCGGTGAGTGACTACCACCAGCAGTAAGCCTGGGGATTCTGAAAAGATGAAAAATCTGATGGATTGGCTTCAGTGAGGTAGCCAAACTCTCTGGCATTCACCCAGCTCTCTGTTGCCCCAGAGAAGTTGATCCCATTTGAAGTAATAAAATCAATACCAATAAATTGCATATTATTCAATTACCTAACATTAAGAGGGCCAAACGTACATTACCAAGAAATAAATTGTGATAAAAGAAGTGAAGATTATGAAAGTGATTTATTATAGTTATTCACAGATTTTTGTGCAAATTTATGCAAATTGTGAAATATAACCGCACCATGAGAAATGATTGTTATACATTGTTGCATATAGTGGTATAAGACAGGAAGAGTGTGTTATCAAAAATTGGTAGCATATAGTATTTATTTACATGTGCTGAACCTCCTAACTGAGGAGTATTGGGGTTTGCTGTTACACACAAACTCAACCCAGCCATTTATCCAGTGGAGCTGGAGCCGGAGTATTAGATTAGATTAATGTCATGTATATTTGGTAATCTTGACTTTAAAGGATAACAGGATAAAGAGTTTTTTTTTCCTATCCCAATGGATTTCCATAAATTTTAAAATGTATTCCAGCACAGTCAAAGGTTACTGCTCTCTTTATTCCACAACTTCTCAGGAATCATCATCTTCCACCTTCCAAAATTTCATTACAGCTAGCGTGCCAAGTCACAAAACTGCAATGGCAAATTTAATCCATCATGTATTCTTCTCCAACATGACTTTATAATGTAATCATTGCAGCTGCTCCTGTATCAAAAACTGTTGCCCACTCAGCAATGAAAAGATTCAGATGACAGTATACGTACATCTGCAGTAACTGCAACAACTGGCCAGTTAAGAAAAGTGTGATATCACATTTGCAGGTGGCTACACGTACAGACTCACACATTTATGTAGACACATTTAGAAGAGAATGAGTGCAAATTAAGATGTGAAGGAGGGAATCACAATCTTGATCATAAGTGTGATATCCAAGAGGGATTCTCTTATTTTTCAGGAGAATGAGAAAACTGGCTCTGAGAGATTTGAAATTAAATTCATGATGTGTTTGCCCTGGGTTTTATAACTGCAAGGTTGTCTTATTTCAGATTTCCAATCCTCTGAAAAATTGTTTTCCCTTTTATTTAAATGAAACAAGTATGGTAATTTTTACTTTGTAATGACGTTTATTGTTCAGTTTATTGTGATTCCAGTACATCACAGTGTTGTTGAGTTCTGACTGGAGTGAAGATAAACTTGTGTAAAAATCTTCTAACTCTGAAAACGTCTAGAGCTGAAGCTTCAGACACTACTGTTACAGAGGCATGTTTGAAAAAATAGAATCATCACAATACGTTTTTCAATGCACCATTTGACAGTGGGAGCTGTTTTATTTGGAAAACAGGAGCCCTGGGAGATCAGCCAGACCTGCTGTAATAGAGACAGTGGGAGCTTTTGATTGTGGTTTTATTGGGTAATAATGAGAAATACATTTTAAATTGACACACATCATTAAAGTACTGACTGAAGAAACAGTTTTGCAAATACCAATGGAAAGTTTCTGTCATATAAGATTCAATTCAATTCAAATCAGTTTTATTTATATAGCACCAAATCACAACAACAGTCGTCTGAAGGCACTTTATATTTTAGGGTAAAGACCCTACAATATTAGAGAGAAAACCCCAACAATCAGACAACTATTGGGATATTGGGATAAGATGGTACTATGAGGTCTTTAAGATAAGATGGGGCCTGATTATTCAAGACCTTTTATGTGAGGAAGCTAATATGGGAGAAATATGGTCTCTCTTTCTAGTCCCTGTCAGTACTCTCGCTGATAAAGATATAGAGTCCTGCACTGATGCCACTTTAATTTTGTCCTCAATTTGTGTTTATGAACAAAATAGGCTAATAATGCATATAAATTATATTTTTGCAGTTTCTCTGAGCATTGCACAGTCTGACCTTGGGGTGAATTTGCTGGGACATCCACTCCTGGGAAGATTGTGGCATTGTGTTAACACACACCAGAATGCTCGACACCAGCAAACTGCCAAAACGTCTGCTTTCATAGAGGTGCTCACACTTGCTGATCACTTAATCAGGTGCAATTGATTAGCAACACCTGGCTGCTACTTGGCCTCTTAATTCCTATGGAAGCAGTAAGGGTGTACTCAGTGTTTCACAGGAATGCATAGACTCCTGTGAAAACTTTCTTTTCATGACTGTACATGGAATTTTTTAAACAGCTGCCCCTCCATATGCATACCTCAATATGTATTCTCTGTGTAATGTTCTTTCCATTTTCCATCTTTTCACTTTCTTACTCTGCCCTATAATTCACTAATGGTCTCGCTCTCTTTCTCTCCAGACATTGCAGATGGGTATAAAGCATTTCTCTGGTCTGTTTGTGATGTTGTGTGTGGGCGTGGCTTTATCTCTGCTGACCACCATAGCAGAACACATTGTGTACAAGCTGGTGATCCCAAGGGTCAAGGAGCCACGCTTCAAATACTGGCTGCACACAAGCCAGGTACTGACCAAACCCACACACAAACACACAAAAATTCTGACTGTGGTCATACAATAATTTGAAAATATTCTATTTCAAGCATATTTTCCAAAGTTTTTAAAAGTTTTTAAAATTTTAAAAGTTTGTAATGTAATGATTAATTTTTACCAAAATAAAAAGGAGTAATTTTTAACAAGGAAAGTTTCTTGTGGCACAGGTATTTGTGGGTTGGTTGCATTTTTTTGTTCTTGTTTTGTTGTTGCTGCTCATGCTAAATGCACATAGCCTTTCTGACACTTTAAGTTAAAAATCAGACAGATCATTTACAGTGATCACGTAACAGCTGACTTTTTTCTTGTTTTCCAGAGATTACACCGGGCCCTCAACTCAGTCTTCACTGATGACAAACTACCGACTATTACAAAGCCCGAAAAGAGGTATTGTTATTGTATTCATAGGGTAGTCATAGTAACATTTCAGATCTGTCCGAAAAATCCAGTAGACTAGTACATCACTGTGATATGTAGTTATAATTATTGTATTTCTTTTATGATCTCTACTTGAAGAAATGTCCATCCCTAAGTGACTTAACTGAATGTGAACTGAGCACAGATACACTGTATTGCCAAAAGTATTCACTCGTCTGCCTTCACACACATATGAACTTAAGTGACATCCCATTCTTAATCCATAGGGTTTAATATGATGTCAGCCCACCCTTTGCAGCTATAACAGCTTCAACTCTTCTGTAAAGAGTGGTCATACCGAATACTGACTTTAAAGCTTGTTAGAATTATACAAGCTCTTTTTGCCTTCTGTACTGTATTTCCATGAATTTGCATGTTCCAAAAAAATCGCTGCACCTATTTCCCACTTCCTAGCAAAATATAAAGAAATGAGGGGTGGTTCAAGACTTATGCACAGTACTGTAGTCTATAAGGGCAAAGGGGCTACTGATTCAATTTGTATGATCTTAAATCTTGTTTTGTTTTTGTTTTTTTGTTTTTTTCTGTCGTATCATCTTATATTTAAAGCTAAAAGAAGAAAGAAAAAAGTATAGACTTAAATCAGAAAAAAGTTGATTACAGTCAGGCTATCTCTTACATTTGATTAGAAATTATAACTTCTGATGTGTCTATAAAATAGTCAATTTGTGCAGATGGCATTTGTAACTTGCACATCTGTGAGGGCATCAATAATGCTTAATGATATCTACAGGTTTTTGAGCAAAGTATCATCTTTTTCTGGAAAGGGGTTGCTTATTTCAGCAAGACAATGCCAAACCATGGTCTGCATACAACAGCAGAGCTCCCCTATAACAGTAACACTGAAATATTTGGCACAGTGAGAAATGACATATATAAAAAAGGAGGCCACAAACCTTTGTGAAGATGCACTTCCATGTCAAGCAAGAATGGGAAAACATTTCCCTTAAAACCTACAGCAACTGGTCTCCTCATGTTTCAAATGCTTACAAAAGTAGAGGTCATGAAACATTGTGGTAAACATGCAGTCCCTACTTTCTGGATATGTGTTGCTGTCTTTACATTCAAAGTGAGTATATTTGATGTTGGTTTTTAAACACAAAATTATTAGTTTCAGTAGTTAATATATTGTCTTTGTACTCTATATTCCAGAATAACTCTTTAAGATGTAATCTGATGTAATGGAATATCTGTTTCTCGAGCCTGACAAATTCTGACATACCGCAGACATAGAGGTCCGTGTACAAAGTATATTTCATTTGCAGTTGTTAAAGCTGTATAATGAGAAATGCAAAATTTTTCACTATACAAAATTATACTGAAGCAAAATTTAGAAGACCTGAACCACATAAATGAGCAAGTTGCCTAAATATTGAACACATTTCATACCACTTTCCAGATGGCATTGAATGATGGATAATTTTAATTAAAATGAAAAAAAAAGTGTAATATCTAAATTTACATTTTGGTGAGCAATAAACAATTCACTGAAAAATAGTTTGGTAAAGAGAGAGAAAAAGTCCCCCCCAAAAAACCCCAAAACAAAACAAAAAACTAAACATTATAATCCCATCCATAAAGTTTGATCTTTGATAGTGTAGATACACCTTAACAAATACCAAATGGCATCACAGTAACAAGAGCATAAAATCTCACAATTTATTATCTCTTGTCTTCTTGAACTCACACAACTCAACAGTGTCTCCAGCACTTTGTGGAAGCCAAAATCCAGCATAGAGCGGCTGAGTGAACCTGGTCTGGATTCTGTGGAGGAGATTCATGGTTTCAGAGATGCTGTAGAAAGACAGAGTTCCTGCCCCATGATCCAAATACACTCCCACTCTGGAGGACTGAGGGCCTGAGATGGGAGTAGAGATGTTATTATGTCTGAATTCATAACGGCTGTTTGAAAGTGTTAATGCTCAGGATCTGTCATTTAATCCAAATACACATTCCTCCATGGTCCCTGTACGGTTTATATCCTTGTATAGAACACCTAAATAAACCTTCCCGCTCCACTTCACCTCCCAGTAACAACGTCCATTCAAACCCTTTCTGCTCAGGACCTGCCACCATTCAAGAAATCTGTCTGGGTGACTTGGATACGACTGATTTCAATTCAATTCAATTCAATTTTATTTATATAGCGCCAAATCACAACAACAGTCGCCTCAAGGCGCTTTATATTTTAGGGTAAAGACCCTACAATATTAGACAGAAAACCCCAACAATCAGACGACCCCCTATGAGCAAGCAATTGGTGACAGTAGGAAGGAAAAACTCCCTTTTAACAGGAAGAAACCTCCGGCAGAACCAGGCTCAGGGAGGGGCAGCCATCTGCCGTGACCGGTTGGGGGTGAGGAGAAACAGAAGAGAGCAGAGGGAGACAGGACAAAAAAGGCACACCTATGGGAGAGAGAGAAAGAGTTAATAATAGCTAATGATTAAATGCAAATGGTGTATAAACACATGGAGAGTGAAAGAAAGTGAGGAAGAGGAAGTGCTCAGTGCATCATGGGAAGCCCCCAGCAGCCTAAGCCTATTGCA
>VUQI01026432.1:0-18350 GCA_015106735.1 Paratilapia polleni
ACAATAGGAGACTGGGAAAATGTTGCCTGGTCTGATGAGTCTCAGTTCTGCTGCGACATTCAGATGGTAGGGTCAGAATTTAGCATAAACAACATGAAAGCATGGATCCATCCTGCCTTGTATCAGCTGTTCACAGGCTGGTGTAATGGTGTGGGGGGTATATTCTTGGCACACTTTTGGTCCCTTATTACCAGCTGAGCATTGTTTAAATGCCACAGCCTACCTAAGTATTACTACTGACCATGTCCATCCCTTTATAACCACAGTGTTCCCATCTTCTGGCAGCTGCTTCCAGCAGGATAACACACCATGTCACAAAGCTCAAATCATCTCAAACTGGTTTCTTGAATATTACAATGAGTTCTCTGTACTCAAACGGCCTCCACAGTCACCAGATCTCAATCCAACAGAGCACCTTTGGGGTGTGGTGGAACGGGAGATTCACATCATGGATGTGCAGCCGACAAATCTGCAGCAACTGTGTGATGCTGTCATGTCAATATGGACCAAAATCTCTGAGGAATGTTTCCAGCATCTTGTTGAATCGATGCCACGAAGAATTAAGGCAGATCTGAAGGCAAAAGGGGGTCCAACCCAGTACTCGCAAGGTGTACCTAATGAAGTGGCTGGTGCGTGTTCCTTTTTGCCATAAATAATCCCACTCAGTCATTTTAAAAGAGCTTGGTTGCTTGATGGTTAAAGCCCTTTGAGTGGTTGACAAGACTAGAAAACGACCATGTAACTTGTTCCAAACTCGATCGTTTGCACTTTTATCACACTGTCAGACTTCAGTCTAATGCACATGTGCTGTAGTTCTCCACAATACCTATAAATTTAGTGTGATGTGTAAAATTGGCGGGCTTTCCCTTTAAACGCTGCAGCAAAAACCAACAGCACACCTTTAAATATTAATGACCGCAGACAGGGGGTCATTAATGCCACTGCTCTGGTTTTTTCTTGATGTGGCTGCTCGCAGCTCAGCACAGCACCCGAAATGTCAGTTGGTGCTTCCAGCAAATGAGCCCAGTCATTCCCAGTTTTCCCAGTACTTGTCATCCCAGTCCCCAGTCACATGTCACTACTTGTTTTTTATTCCGTCGATCAGAGAAAACAAGGTCTGACTTTAAATGTGTTTTCCTGCAGGTGTGCTGCTCCTCTGTAGTTCCTCAGGTCACTGATTGGTGACCCTGAACCTTTCTGTAAGCCCACTGAAACTGTCTGGTTGCTGATGGATCACCACTGGGTGTTTCCTTTACTAACGGAGGCCATCTCGACTGAATTATGCAGCTTTGGTCCTTGTTAGATGGGAATGATTTAATAACAGCTGCTGGAATTGACATTTATTGACCATTATGTCCACCAAGTCTAAGATAATTCTTTAGAAATGCATCATGTCAGACTTGGGGACATCCTTCCTTCACTACAGCGAAACAGTGCAGCACATTTTCATATTGTTTAGTGACAGCTATGATCAGTCATCATCATGAACACATATATCACTGTCAGGCTCCCAATAATGGGTGTGCTATGTGTATGTTTCCTCAGGCACTGGGGCGTCCTGTATCTACCCCTTGCTGGGAGCCACAATGAACGGCTGGTACTTCCTCGCCACAGAGGTGGACGACATCTGCTTTGACTATGCTACCAAAAATGTGGAGCAGAACAACCTGTCTGACCTGGTGAAAGGTGTGTTTGGTCCACTCAACGTGAATGTCACTTCATCTCCAGACATTAGACCACTACTCTGAAACAGACTTATGTTAATTGTATACTGTCTCACTAGAGATGATGTTCTATGTGTGAACTGCAGCCACTGAGGGTGAATTACAGGATAATGAGATTACTAATATCTAGATTAACACCAGAACAGGAAGTAGTTAGCTACTGGTCATGTCAGGTGAGCATGACATGGAGATATTTCTTTTAAATTTTGCACAAACGTTCACTTGGACTGAAGGATGACCCAAGAGTTCTGACTCCCCCACATTTTTGGCCATAACTCACTAATTCATATGTTAATTATGACAAAGTTCAAATGTCAGATAGCATCAAAGGTCACATCAGAGAAGACTTGAATGTAAACTTGACCTGTTGATGAGGTATTACTTGGATTTTACCTTCTAAGAAGAAGATTGAGCTATTTCTAAAACCTTTCACAGATATCTTTGGTTAAGGCCGCTACACACTGAATGACTGTGGATCTAATATAGTCTAGAAACCCTAGACAGTATTAGACTGTCTCCAGGGACAGTGGACAATTTCTGGGGGGCTTCTGGTGCCAAGACTTCCTGTTCAGTCATTCTTTATGAATGAATAAATTGTAAAAAAAAGCTACATTTTTGCCATTAAACAGCCAGTGTTTCACTAGACTGCAACTGGACCACAAACAGAAACCAGAAAGCTTCTAGTAACAATAATCTCTGTAACTGCACACAGTGACCCAGGAGCCCCATTTTGGATCAACAGCCATAAATTTCATCCAACTTTTACACACTTGTCTCACATCAGTGTTGTTTTTTTTTTTTTTACTTCCCCAGTTGTTAAAGTTCCTCAGAAGACTTTACTGATGGATGCCTTGAAAGAAGAGACAGAAATAGTGTACGACTTCTGCATGTGCAACCCTCCATTTTTCGCCAATCAGCTGGAAGCAAAGGTAAATATTTCTCTGCCTTTAACCTTTTTAAAAAAAATTTTAACTGGATTCAATCTCTGAAGGTTTAAATTCTGGAGGATAGTATGTTTTGAACTTGAGGTTTCCGACTCATTGACAGTAAATGCACTTGTTCACTGACCGGAGCAGCTCCAACACCAAACACTCTTTGTTTACGTGATAGTAACAGACCTCTAATAGGATTTTATTGTAATCTCTGTCTTGCTACCCTGTCCAGGGGGTGAACTCCAGGAATTCACGGCGGCCTCCTCCCAGTTCAGTGAACACGGGTGGGGTGACGGAGATCATGGCAGAGGGCGGAGAACTGGAGTTTGTCAAAAGGATCATTCATGACAGCCTGCAGCTCAAGAAACGCCTGCGGTGAGGAAAAAGAAGGACCTCTTGTGTGTGTGTGTGTGTGTGTGTGTAAAACCAAATCTAAGCCACTTAATCACAAACTTCATTACAAACAGCACATATTTAAATTGGCGGGTGGATGTAGACGAGTGCTGCGGTTTTTATTCGTTCTGGAGAGGCTTGGAGAGGTTTAAATGGCTGCTGTGGAGGGGAGACTCCGAGAGGTGAAATTGGCAGATGGGCTGCTGCGCATTGATGGAGCTGTCACCCACAGTTGCTTTAATGATTTTGGCACACGCTGACTCTGTGCTGTATCCGGGAGCCCACAGGGAACAGCTGTGTTTGGGTGGGTGATGGGGGGTTGGATAGATGGGTGGGGGGCGTCTCAGGCGGCCGTCGCTTTACCCTCCCTCGTTACGGGGCTGTCACCGGGGCAGCCGAGTGAGACCTGGGCAGAGGGAGCTGCAGAGTGGTGCTATTAAAACTGATTAGATGTGCCACACCTGCTGCAGGGAGTGCAGTGTGTGTGTGTGTGTGTGTGTGTGCAGTGGAAAGATGAGCGCTCTGAGTGGGACTGATGTTAACACCTGCCTGCTCTTGTGTGGCTATGTTGCACTAAAAATCAGAGCAAACTCGGTCTTATTTAACAGGTTTGAGGCTCTGGACAAACCAACCGGAGCCGACTGTCACTCCCAAAACCATGCTGGGACACCAGAGCCTCCAGGTGTCCATGGAAACACTGCCAGGCTTTTCCAATTGGTGCTTTGAGACGCCCCACCGCCCCGCTCTGCTCCTCTTTCTCTTCTTTCCACCAGAGGGTAATTACTGTCAGATAAGGGGAGTTTAACTTTCAGCCAAATATCCAAAACTGCAGTTAGATTTGAGGTAATGCTCCTAATTCATCACACCATTGATATGAAAATTACCATCTCTGGTAATAAGCCTGTAATCACGTGCCCGTGCTTCAGAAGAGAAAAGGATGAAAGTGGAGGCCGATGCAGCTGCACACTTTGGGATTCTCGAAGAAGCTGCTGGTGGAGGGTTCGGGGATCTCTTCTGGGCGTTCCTCCCCACTGTGCTGAAAAGTGGCGAACATCTGTGAATATTAGAGCTGCTAAATATTTCATTGTGTCACCTGAGGCTGACATGCTGCTCTCCCCATCCCTTCAGCCTCTCGGTATCTTCAGACCTCTTTAACCTGATTATGTGTCAGCATCCGTACTGACTGTCAGTCACAAGTTAAATAATGTGTAGGATTAGTGTAATGTTTTCTGCTTTACAGAACACGATAAAATAGAGCACAATCAAAAATCAGAAGGAAAAGTACACACTTTTAAAAACAACTAAAAACATGGCACAAAACCTGAACAGTGTGAATAATATATAAATAATAAAATAAATATAATCAAAAATAAATCAGTCATTAATGAAAAAAGTAAGTCAATAAAGAAACAGCAGAGGGGGAGTAAAGCTGTTTTATTATTTAAAAGCTTTACTGCAACAATAGGTTTTGAGGAGTGATACTCAGTTTACTAACCTCAGTTCCTCTGGTAAAGAAAACGCCTGATTTCCTTTTGTAATGAGGCGGGCTGTGGGAACAGTTAGGAGGGTCTGACCTCAGTAACGCAGCCCGTAGCTCGGTTCATAAGGTCCGACTAAATCTATAACATAGGCAGGAGCGAGGCCATTTAAGGCTTTAAAAGTAAGTAATAAACATTTAAAACCAATTGTATATCTAACAGGTAGCCAGTGCAGTGTAGTCTTGTCTCCTTGAATTTTGTTAAAAGTCTGGCAGCTCTTTTTTATTGTAACTAGCTGGAGGTGGGAGATGGACTTTTGGCTGGGTCCTGAGTAGAGGAGATTACAGCAGTCCAAACGTGATGAGGTGAAGGCATGGATGACTTTTTCAAGGTCCACTTCAGATGGAAAATGATTAACTTTTCCAATATTTCTTAAGCTTAATGTATACTTCTGTGGTGAATCTATGTAGAGCCAATGATGTAGCCTATGCAAGAGGCCGTTGCCAGCATTTATACCTGTGCGGGCTGCGTCGATGATGACATGTAGTTACATTTCTAAGGAGATGCGCGTCAGGTTATGGAGTAGGGGTTCAGAAGGGTTTGCATAAATTTAACACAGAAGTGTATGTCAAAGCAAAGCTCAGAGTCAAGGATCACACCAGAATTCCTAATGTTGGAGGACAGATTTCCCAGGTGTTTTTTTTTTTCTGTATTATAGATCAGGTTTGGGGGCTGAATAAAAGGACCTCAGATTTGGCATCATTGAGCTGAAGGAACTTCTGTGACATCCAGCATGTAACATCAGAGTCAAGCCATAAAATTTAAGATTGAGTTCACGCTGCTACCCGTCAGCGGAACATGTAATTGTGTATCATCTGCATAACAGTGGAAATTAACACTGTATTTATGGATTATCTGACCCAGTGGAAGCATATAGATAGAGAATAGAAATGCTGTCGACATTACTGTATTGTTTGTGTATTAATCCCATTGAAATCATGCTCAGTTCGCTTGAGAGACCTCATACTTTGGAGGGTTTTTTTTTTGTTTTTTGGTTTGGGTTATAAAGCCAGAGTTACAAAGCAGGACAGAGTGAGCAAATCTTCTGGCTACTCAGATGATTTAGTTTAATTCAGAGCTTCTCTCAGGTGGAGTTTGGCCACTGGAAAATCAAAAGGCTCAGAGAAAGATTTATCTGCGTAATCAAACTCATCTGTAAAACTGAAGGAACAAAACAAAGAATTTTTTCTTGTCTTTGAATATTCACACACTTTATATGTTTATGGTTTTTAAAAGCTGTGGTGATTAAAATAAAGCCCAGATGATCCGTTTTAATAAAAAAAAATATCCACGCACGTTTTTACAGCCTCTGTGAAATTGCCCAGCCGTCCTTCCAGGCTGGCTCCCTGATGTGTTTCTTTCCTCCGTCTGCCCCAGCTGGACTCTTGCTGCTCATTGATCAAGACCAACCTCATGTCTTTATCACACAGCAGAGATTATTGATCAGACCTTCACCACGGGAAGACTTCAAAACAGTTTTTCCTCTCCTGCAGGACCGTTCACACCCGGATGTTTTTCCTGCCTCTCATGTTTTACTTTGTGTCGCTCCCCTGAGCCCATCCATCCTCGTTTGATCTCTGCTCGGTGGTTCACGCCCGAGCCATCGGCCGCTAACGCCGCCAACAGGCGGAGCTGGCTAATACGGATTCTTCTTTCTGCAGGTGGTACAGCTGCATGTTGGGGAAGAAGTGCAGCCTGGCACCTTTGAAAGAGGAGCTGAGGAAGCAAGGGGTGAGTAACCAGTGAGGCCGAGAACAAAGAGAAACCCATGAATACATGCACAAACACGGTAATCAGTGAGAGTTGCAAAGCAGGCACAGCTTTGATCTCAGTTTGTTCATGCAGGAGCATGCCGCACTTTGCAGGGCTTGTTAAAACAATCTTTGCTCCGCCTCCCTCAAACTACCTTTCTCCTGTGTATTGATGTTTGAAGGTGATCAGCAGCACCAGCTGAGCACGCTCACAAACGAGCCATGAATGAGCTGATTTCTGTTTGCTGTGCATGACTGAATCACACGCCTCTCAGCAGCTAACATGCATTAGCGTCATTAGCCAAACTAATAGCCCGGCACATGACTCCTGACTGCTGCGGGCCTCCGGTACCGCGCCAGTCTCAGAGACCCCCCCACCCCTCAGCCTTCCTCCAAAGGTTTGACGCCGCTGCCGCCGCTCATCAGAGTGAGTGCAGCGTTGGCCAACATCCAGGAAGAGTGAATCTGAAGCGTGTGTAAAAAGAAACCCGCGCTAGTTAATATGCTAATGCTTTTATCACCAATTACTTGATTCATTCTCCGGCGTGTCCTCGTTTCTCTTTGTGTTTTTAATTTAGCAAATGTGACTGTCGGTTACACATCAAAAGCCATCTCACGCTCAGAGCTGTTTGACCTCTGACCTATAAGCTAAGTGACTTCCTCCTCCTGTTTGCTGAGAAAAGCCTGAGCAACACCATAGATTCCTACTTCTGTTCTCACCGACTGTAAGAGACGTCGGGCCAGAGGTCACAGCGGGAGAATATCACTCTATCAGAGGCTGTGGAGGATTCAGTCACTGCTTTTTAGAAAGAGTAAATTCCTAAATTGTTAGTTTTCATCACAGATGCTGCAGACATCAATCAGAATCAGTCACAGCTGCCAGTTAGCACAGAGACTCCAGATGTTTTTATTATAAAGTTGTTTTTTTTTAATGTGGTGTTATTAGCTGTGATTTAATAACAAGTTACAGTTGCAGTTATGAAGTTAGCAATCATCCAAACAATCAGGTTTTCACACAAGTTCTAAATGTAGAAAAAGAGAACCCAGTTAAACAAATAAAATGTATTTGTATGTAAAGGAAAGTGAGCAGTACCTCACAAGACAGATGTAATACTGCTTCTCAAAAACAAGAGACTAGTTGTAACATATATTGTAATTATACACACACTCGGAGAGCACAGACCTCCACCAAGGCCAGTGCCAGAATTCAAAGAACTCCAAGTCTCTACCAAATGTTACAAAAATCAGCTTGTTTCAGTTTTTGGATGGTCAGATTCAGACTCTTTGTTTTTATACATGCAATCAGTTTCAGTGGTCTATTTTTTAATGTATTTATTGTTTTGATCATCATATATCCTGCCAGGTCACTAGAGCACTGCAGATATTGAAGTGTTTTCACTGTGTGTACTGTTAACACCTGTTTTCTATTTTTCTTTGGCTCAGGTGCCTAAAGTGACCCACACTGAGTTCTGCCAGGGACGGACCATGCGGTGGGCGCTGGCCTGGAGTTTCTATGATGATGTTATTGTTCCGGTGAGTTGTACAGGTTTTTTTTTTTTTGTCGTTAGAGCTGGGTAACAGAGGATTACCAGGATCAGAATTACATATGGCTACCTCCTCAGCACTGAGGAGCGCATTTCGTTCAGGTGGTGGATGTTTCCAAACCTCCTCCTCAATAATGCACCACCTCTGTCCCTCTCCAGACTGGATCCTCTTTCCCTGCAGCCCTGTTCCATTATGTGCACTTACTGCGTCCTCTGGAGAGATGTTTATGTGATTTCTAACATGCTGTAGCCAGGCAACGGTTGCCAGGGCAGGACTGTGCATGCACACTGTACTGCAGACGTGTCTGGACAAGGAGAGAGTTGGAGTTAAATAGAAATGAAAGTGTCACAGAAAGAGGTCTGGAAAGGATGCTGCAGTGCTGATGGACTGAATCAAACGCATAAATGCAGGTGGAGCAGAGGCTGCAGGACCACACCTATTTGTTGGACTCTGTGTTTCCTTTACAGCACAAAAGCAGTTGAGCAGAATGATTGGCCTAATTTTTCTCCATCTACCCTCCTCCATGTTCACACTGCTCAAAATCATCAACAGGCAGCCCCCCTCGAGCACGTGTGGTTACGTGGCAGAAGTTCATGGTCAAATACCTAATTCTGCCTGCATGGGTGTTTCTATGGTCATCTGGTTTATGTATAAAAGCATGGGGGAGTTTATTAATGTTAGATTTAGACTATAACATATGTGACATGTAGGCATCTGTGACCTACTTAACCTCATTGTTACCACGCCAGCCTGCAATCTAGCATTACTAACACATATTTGTCTCTGGTTTAACCAGAAATGTAGGAAACCGGTTTCCCACCTAAAATTTGCAGTGCAGTTATTAAAGCACCCTAAACCTCTGGATTCATGAGGTTTATCTTAATATAATCCGGGAAGAAATTCTTGAATTGATTCTGGTCAATTTTAAAGATTTTTTTTCTGTATTTCATTTTCATTTGTTCCTACATTTGAAAATGGTTAAAAAATGCTGCACATGATAGAAGGCATGTTTATAAATTCACATTTCTCATTTTATTTAAAGTGTCCCTGTTATGTTTATACTGTTACAATAATGGCCCAAATTTCAAATAATGAGATCGTTGTATATACAAGTAATCCCTGTGAGCCAAAAGCTTGGACTTCAGACAGTTTTTTCTACTCTTGGATCTTCTTCTTTCAGCTGCTCCCTTTAGGGGACGCCACAGTGGATCATCTGCCTCTGTCTCACTCTATCTCTAGCATCCTCCTCTGTCACACCGACCCTCTGCATGTCCTCCTTCACTAAATCTATGAACCTTCTCTGCGGTCTTCCTATTTTCCTCATGCCTAGCAGCTTCATCATCATTTGTCCAATATGTCCAATATGTCCACTATCCCTCCTCTGTACATGTCCAAACCATCTCAGCCTTGCCTCTCTAACTTTGTCTCCAAACTGCTTGACCTTAGCTGTCCCTCTGACAAACTCATTTCTAATCCTGTCTCTCAAAACAAGAGTCTTAGCATCTTCAGCTCTGCCACCCCCAGCTCGGCCTCCTGTCCTTTTGTCATTGCCACCGTCTCCAAACCATACATCAAAGCAGGTCTCACTACCATCTTGTAAACCTTCTCTTTCACTCTTGCTATCTTTATGTCACAAATCACCCCTGACACTCGTCTCCACACTGCCTGCACTCTCTTCTTCACCTCTCTCTGAAGCACTGTCCGTCGCTTTAGATGGTCGACCCCAGGTATTTAAACTCATCCACCTTCACTACCTCTACTCTTTGCAACTTCACCTTTCCACCTCTAATTCACACATGTATGACTGCCTTTCATTCCTCTTCCCTCCAATGCATACCTCGACCTCTCCAGGCTCTCTTCCACCTGCTCCCTACTCTTGCTGTATGATGGCAATGAAAGCAGATATCCTTAATATGGTCATCGGCTCTTATTTTGAGCAAAGCAGCTACATTTGCTGCGCAAACATTCTGGTTGTGAGGTGCAGCCAATTAGGAGAAAGTTAGAAACAGACCTGAACTGAAAGGCTGCATAGAGGCCCAGTATAAGATGAAGAAGGATCTTTTTGAATTGTGAATCATGCAGAGCTACTCTAGTAGAGTCCAGGTATAAAAATATGAAGCTGGAAATCAGCATAATGGGTACCCTCAAAACAGTTTAGTTGTTTATTTTCCATTTTTTCCTTTTGACTCTGGAAAAACAGAATGATGTCACGGCATTGCTGTATGCCTGGAGAATCAGCTTGACACCAGTTTATTAACCCGTTATATCATTTCATTGAGTTTTGTCTCTTCCTCCTGTATTCTCCTCAGTGTTTTAGGTACATCACAGCACTGTGTTTGAAGAGGCACCAATAACATCTGTTAGATCTGAATTTATACCCCAGAAAGGTGCTGAATAGTCAGATAGCTTTGGAAAGCCCCTCCTTTCCTTCACATCTTCTGATTTCAGAATTTAGGGGGACCGCTATCTACTTATCCCACATGTGAGCATTGGCTGTTTGGTTACAACCATAAACAGTTTGCCTTTTTTCTAGCAAACTACAGTACACATAAATCCTGGTTTCCACATAGTCTTCAGCATATGAAATAATACGAGCTCTTGTTATTTTGAGTTTGGTTCAAAAAAAAAATGTAGGGGTTGTAGTGGATTGAAAGAAAACTACATTAGATAAAGAGACCTTTCGAATGCAGACAAAAGAGAGGAGGAAGCACATCCAGCACGGGCCGAGAGAATAAAAGGACCTGTAGACAGAGAAGACTGCAAAGCTTTATCTGAGCCCTGAGGCTCGTTGTTGCTCATACAGGCCTGTGGCAGGAGGAGGAGGAGGAGGAGAAGGGATCAGGAAGGTCCAGAGTCCACACTGGGGTTTGGGGACTTGACAGAAAGGGGGGGGATCAGAGTATGATTTACAGTTTGCCTGGAGGTGAGATTGGCAGCATTTTGTTTCTCCACGTTGTGTCTGTGCGTTCATGGACAGGAGGTGAAGATGGATGATTGAACATCATTATATCTGGAGAGAACAGCTCTTATCTGACTCTTAGGTTTTACCCATGTCTAGTTTATAAAATTGGGCAGGGTTTTTATTGTAAGGTTTTCATCCACTCACTGTGTATGTGTGTGTGAGACAGAGAGAGGGCATGCAGTGAGGTTGGAGTGGGTAAGTGGGATTAATAATGGAGTGAGAGAGCAGCAGAGTCAAAAGAGGATGTGATTCAGTGGAGAGGTGTGTATGTAAAACTGCACATGTGGGTTTTGTGCTCTTTTGTTTGTAAATCTGTGTGTGTGTAAACCAGGGTATTTGTGCAAGATTCTGTGTCAAGGATGCTCGGTTTGAACAGACAGGTTTGGCTTGATGGATTTTATTGATTTCCTTGCACAATGAGCTGCAGGGCTCGCAGAGCGCGCAGAAGAGAGGGAGAGAGACGTCTGGGACAAACAATAAGAAATAAAAGCAGCAGCCAGACAAGGCAGTGTCCGTTGTCAACCCATTAATTACATGTGTCCATCTCCTCTAAATATGCATCTAAAAGGGCCATAATTTTAACTAAAAATCAGTAGATGATCCAGTCTGGGAGTGAACACTTACTTTGCTCTTTTTTCTTGACAGTGTAGCAAATACAGAGATTATTCTGTTCTTTATGAATATTTTTTTCTCAGATAAAATGTCAATGAAGGAAATATAACTCACAGGAAACAATAACAATCTTCGTTGTACTGAGAGAGTAACTGAAACTTGACTCCAGTTGAGTGCAGCAGAGTGAAGGTCACCCTCTGCTCCTTTCCTCTGCTGTTTGTAGGTCAGTCGGCCATGCTGTCTGCTGCCTCACTGCTGCCGCAGACCCCCGCTGTCTCCCCACTTTCAGTCAGCCTGCAGTGCATGCAGCGTTCATGAATCGGCTGCAGTGGACGTGTCGCAGACGATTGCTGCAGAGCCTCTGTACTCAGACACGGTTGAGTGATGATCTATATCGCCATTACAGCGTGACATTAAAGGGAATTAAAAATGTAACGGCTTGATTTACTGCAGGTTCAGGTGCGGCTCGCATGATGTGAGCACCCTCTTGTGGCATGTTGCGTGCATCCATCCCTTTAGATTTGTCCTTGATGCACTCCTAACGTGATATTTTTATTTAGTATATTTTAATCACCTCTTGCCCAATGACAGCCGGGATAGGCTCCAGCCCTCGCACGGGATTAATTTCAGTCTAAAACGAGTAAAAATTGTATTTGAATGAGAAACTTTGAGATCAAAGAGCAAGGAAGGAAGAGTAAAAATGTGAGGAAACATTCAGCACCATGTTTTGGTGTTTGATAGGTAACAGCACAGTGTGGTTTGATGTCTCTCCGCTGTGAAGGCCAAAGGAAAAAGACACATCCAGCAAAACGTCTGTTTTTGTGCAGCATTTCACTTCCTCTCCTCGCTGCCTTTTCCCTCTCAAAAGTCAGCTGTCTGTATGTAGCACAGATTTTATCTGTTTTTTCTTGATGTTGCAGACTGAGATTTCAGAAATCTTATGTTCACTACAAGTCACAGTGTGACACGGATCTACTAAACCTGGGTAGGATATAAAGTTCGATGTGTGTAGACTATATGATCATAATCATAATACCTACTGAACTGCAGGCTACAGTACACCACTGCAGTTCCTCTGCTGTTTCTTAGCATGTGTCAGTGCGGTTATAACAGCTGGAAGATGCATCATACAAACGAAACTTGTTTCGCAACAATACAAATAATCCCTGCATATTGTTTGGATTCCTATTGGCTGGTTAGTAGTAAGTAGGCAGGTTGTGAGATGTTTATGGACCTCTGTCACAGTGTGATGTAGGACCACCTACATGGCTTTAGAGCCACAACCAAAGTTATCGCCACATGCTAACATTATGTTTTATTTGTTGCTGTTTAAAAAGGACAGTAGAGTCTCTCACAGTGTAATAGTTATAACATTTTTGAGAAAAGAAAAATGCACTAAGTGTGTATTCTATAATCTGCCGGACTGTACTTACCACTGTGGAAATAGAGTTGATGTATGAGAAGCAGTGTTGAGGAGTTTGTTATTCTTGTGGTGTGTGGAGCTAAAATGGTTATCAGATGGTCATATTGGATGTGCTGGATTTTCATAAACAGGTGACTGAGCAGTATGCGTGAATTAATTGAAACTTCCCTTTAGGTGCAGAAAGAAATGCATTGTTATCATGTTGTCTTGACTAAATTACTTTTAGATTTGTGAACTTGCCTAAAGGATGTGAAGCTGCGTATACTGTGTAAACACTGCCCTCTGCTGGCAATTGTGGTATGAACTCAAATAATTTTTAGTCTCTGATGCATCTCAAAGACAATACTGTGTGGACTCGAGTCAGCATCCTCCAGTGTGTAACCAAAAAAAACAACCATACAAGAGCAAGAAAACCGTACAAAGTGTTCATGAAGTGAGAAAAATACACAGAAGAACAACATTTAATCTGCAGAATATTTTACTGTGTTTACATCAATTGGAGCTAAATTGTCATCTATTTGATTTATCTGAATATTTAAAAATATTTTTGAAATATAAAATAGTCTGAAATGCTCCCACTTTTTTCTGTAAACGTATAGGCCTTCTTTGCCTTGTATATCTGTTTAATCTGTCCTCAATAATATCCAGGACAGGTTGTTGTCTAATGCTTTCTGATTGTCTTTGTGTGGTCTCAGTCCCCTCCCAGTAAGAAGTGTAAACTGGAGAAGGCACGGAAGCCCCTGTCATTCACACTGCCAGAGGCAGGACTGAAGGAGCTCCAGGCCAAGGCCTCAGCTTTAGGCTGCACAGGCTGCAGCCCTGTGGACAGCCTCACTGCTCTGGTGGAGAAGACGCTCACTGACCTGCGGGTGAGCTTCAGGGTGGCACCAGCACTACTGAACACTGTTTTAGACATAATGGATTTCATTGAAGTTTTGATTGTACTGGCCTAACTGTCTTGTCTGTGTGGCTCTGCAGGTGCTGCACAAACGTGTCCCTTGCAAAAAGCAGGAGCAGAGCCTCTTTCTGACAGCTGTGGAGAACACCTGGATCCACGGACGTCAGAAGAGACGTGAACAGAAGCGTCAGTTGCGAGAGGTTCCCAGGGCGCCGCACTGTGCTGGAACCGGTTCACAAGCCACTGTAACCACAGGTTCTCCGTGCACGCCCCCACCCTCCCAGAACCACCCCACCTCCGCACCAAACAGCAGCAGCCAGAACGAGAACATGGAGAGCAAAAGTACATCTGCAGATGAATCGAGTAAGGAAGTAGCAGAGAACACGACTGGGGAACAAAAAGAGGTTCTAGAAAATGTAGCGGGTGAGGATGTGGACATGGAGTCCTCCACCTGCACAGAAACGGGGCAGGAAGCATACCCAAAGGAAACACCTGCTGCAGCGAGTGAACCACCCTCTCAACGACCAGCAAGCCCCGGCGCTGTCAAACACTTCCTGTTTAAGTGTCTGCTGAATGTAATCCAGGAGCAGAACGATGCAGTGATTGAGATGCATTGGGTCGAGGGTCTGAACAGAGACCTGATGAACCAGCTGTGCACATACCTGAAGAACACACTTTTAAAGTCTGTCGCAAAGTCCTGATCAGAAAGACGGGATCTTTATTACTCAAAACGGTTTAAACGATTAAGGAACATTTTGAAACTATTATTTTTAGAGATGATTATTGTTGGGAAGTTTATTTTGTACAGCTTCTGAAAAGTTATTTTGAAGTTGTTAGCTCACTTTTAATGTTTTATATTCTAGGGTTGGGCGTTGTGTTCAAATTTTACAACCAGCTATCGTCAGTCCAACAACTGGCGACTGGCCATATGATGAGACATAAGATACCCACGCCTCTCCTCTCCCCCCAGCTGTAAAAACACAAGCTTCTTGCAAAAAAAAAGAATTCAAAATCACCTGTTTGGGATTATGAAACAGGTGGTGAAAACATGCTGCGTAGTGATGGTGGTGGTGACAGAGATCAGATAGTAACATGTGGTTAGAAGAGCTTGTTAGCCCAGGAGTTTGTTGGTGCTTTGATCTAAAGCACTTAACATTGCAGGACATAAACCATCATACATGATGAGAATATCACTTTTTGTGTGTACAACTTGTGGCACTATTCAACAGTTGTGCTTTACAAGTCAACTTTACTGAGTTGAATCCACAATCAGGCAAAAATCTAAAAGAATTACCCGGAAAAATCCAACCAGTGATGCACTTGGCCGTCCTCACAGCTGATATATTCATCTAATCGCCCAACTCTGTTATGTATGTCTTGTAAGTTGCCAAAACATTTGAAATAAATTCACATTTTTAAAGTTTTTTTTTTTTTCCCCCCCTCTTGTGCATTTTTACAAAAATGTTTTTGATGCAGTACCTCTAAATGGCCACAAGAGGGGAGTGTGAGCCTGTCTTCTGTGTTGTGATCTGTTGTACTCATTGATCTTTAATTGCTCCTTTGTTGGAGACTGTATTTTGGAACCGCAGTTGATCCCAGTTTGGTGCGACTGTTTTAAATAGACACGCAGCCTGTGTAATCCAGGAAGTTCCTGGAGCCCCTCAGTCTTTCCTGGAGAGCCTTTGGTATTGTAGCACGGTATTAATCTGTCGTAGCCGACTGCCTTCCTCAACAGAGCTGAGTGAATAACAGGAAAACAGTCCTAAATATGCAGGGCTACGTATACGTACGTGCACATTTTCTGTTGTCATAAGCAAAAACACAGTTCCTGCTCGTACAACGTGTTCCGCTGTCATGGCCGGACTTTGACTCCACCGGCGCGTGGGAGTCATGTGAGATCTGCTGAATAAAGAACGATGTTAGAAGCTGGCATTTTTGTTCTTTTTATTTTTTAGGGTGCTGATTCAGCAGCCCTAAAGATTTTTAATATGTTTAAAAAACTTTAAGTAAGTCTCCCATGGTTGTTTATGGTTTCCTGCTTAGAGACACTGTCCTAAGAGGAAGTTTCCTTTGTAGGTAAACCTTGAAGGCTTATAAATCACTCTGACTACTGGTGCAGTAATGGGAGTTATTACACAAATATATCACAGCTAGACCTGAAATGATTAGCTAATAAATAATTTAATGAGTGACAGGAAATTACTTGGAAAGCATTTTTAAACTCCAGTCACTTACTCTGTTGCCTCTACCCACTATAATATGTGGTTTTTGTTGCTTTTTTTTTCTTGTTTAACATATAAAATGCAAACCTCTGGCTTCTGCGCTTTTGGTTGGACAGAATCACTTAAGGTTCTAGGAAACTGTCTTTATTAAGCCATTCCCAGACATTATAACAGCAGTCGATAATGAAAGTAAACTTAGTTGTGGCCTTGCAATTATCAGATACTATGTAAACACATGGTGGTGGTGTCATGCCTACTTCACCGTGTTTGTATTTTTAACATCTACAAATGTTTCACTAATAACATTAATACCTGTGCAAGGGTGGAAAAAGTCCTCAGGTGCTTGAGTAGGAAATCCTAGCATAGAAAAGACTTTACAAAAACAAAAGTACAGATGTTCTAGTATCAAAATGTACTTAAATATGCAGAATAATAAGTATAACTGGATTATAATAACTTGTATTAATGTGCACATCACTTTTATGCTGCAGCTGGTGGAGCTAACTTTAATTATGTTTAATAAATCATTGTGCTGAGTTGTTTGCCATTTCTCAAGAGTCTAAAACTTTCGTCATGTGTTATGAGGTTGTTATATTTTATACGCATGTTTAAACTGAACCGCTGCCTGTGGGTTTCTAGTTTTGGTAGTTAAATACTGCCATGCTATAGCGCTACATGATTTGTTTGGTTTTAGTTTTAATGGTCGCCTGTGGCTGGCGCCTGGACGCGGAAGGTTGTTAACTCCATCATGTGACGCTGACATGCCAAACAAACCTCGTTGTTCTTCACGCTGATTGGCTGGTGAGATGTAAATTTACCGCAGTCATACAAACTGTCAGCGTCTCATTCACATGTAACAGCTACGTGGTAACAAGTAATTTATTTTTATTTTTATTTCACATATTGTAGCCATTCGTGTGTACAACAGCAACAAGCCACGTGTAGGCAGTACATGAAATTATTTGAACACAAAAGACAGCAGTGAAAATGTCAGTTATCTCCGAGCCGTTAGTAAACGTTTCAGTTCTGCCATGCTAGCTAATGAACGGCCGTCGGTTGCTATGTGAGCTGTTAGCAAGTAACGGCAACATTTGGGCAACCTTTTTGATACATTTTCGAACACACGAACACCGACAGGCGACGGAAGCAACAGGACTGTGTGTGACGGACGTGACTCAGCCCACACTGCTCATGACGAGGGCTCCACAACACAGAAAGCTCCCAAACCACGCTCCGTGTTTTCTCATTTTCTCCCTAATATGCAGGGAGGGAGGGTGTCGGCCTGTGGGCGGTTACAAACGCTGCGTGATTCACAAACCTTATTTGTTCGTACTACTTTGAGCGCCATCTTGTTTGTAACTCTTCTACGTAAGTGGTAGAGTTTCTACTGAGGGGGGGTATCCGATTACCCTTTTTTCCCCCAGCTTTAGACCGGGAACCTTTCCCTGTAGTAGTCTACACAGGCGCGTTTGCTTTACAGCTTTTCTCTTGAAAAAGTAGTAGTCTTTCCAAGTGGACAGAAATGAGCATCGAAACGCTTCTGGAAGCGGCCAAGTTTTTGGAATTGCAAGCCCAGCAACAACAGAAAGCACGTGGTAAGTTTGTGTTTTATTAGAAAAACAGCTTTGGGTTTTTCGACACTGGCAGTCAGGATATAGTCACTGTGATCCAGTCCTCACATTCCGTGAAATGTGAGGGTGAAAGAGTTTCTGAGTTAAGAACAAACCCTGCTTTATGTACCAGCACAGTTTATGAAGTAATTCCAGTGTACTACAGGGTTGTTGATCGTTAATTGAAATACGTCTATAACTACTGAAAGAAATGCGTCTGAGTCAAGTCAGTGGCATTTTAGTTTTACTTTCATATTCATTTTGGTGCGTAGATGCTGCTGTAGAATTCAGTGGCTTTGTTTCATGTTAACAGCTAAGATTGAGGTCAAGACGCAGACACACAGACACGGGCTTTTGCTGCAGTGTCAGGGGTTACTGCATTGAAACCTGCTGCATAGACAGTTAACGTGCTACTCATCCGCATCACCGTGCGCTTCTCTGATCGTTCCCTTCCTGCTTTCACATGCTTCTGTGTTTCTGAGTATCTACACGCACTGCTGCGGAACATTAAAAATAAAAACAAAACACGGGGCGATAAAGGGCGGTGGCGCACGGAATGCCAGGCTCGTTTTACATAATGACCTGACATCGTCCGCCGGGGATCAAGTGACTCTGGCATTCAGACTCCCCCCCCCGCCCCGCATCAGTCTGCGCTCCTCACTTATTCCCGCGCCCCCCAAATATGAAGTGCTGCAGTGCTGTGACACAGCGTACCTGTGCGTTTCTGTTTGTCTCTTTTT
>VUQI01026432.1:21575-36884 GCA_015106735.1 Paratilapia polleni
CTCGTTGTAATTAAATAATAAAAATATTCACCAAAGACCAAAGTACTGACTTACAGCTGGAGGTTTCATAATAACACTTCACCACTAAGAGTTATCACATCAAAATGTAACCTGAGTTACAGCTGTGGAAGATCTTTGTGCTCCTTTTGGATTAATCTGTTTGGCACTGATGAACTGAAACCTGCCGTGTGCTACTGACATGATTTTACATGAGGTTTTAGGTTTAGTTCAGAAACCTCTGTTGGTGCCATGTGTAAAGATACCTGCGACTTTAAATGTCAAACACCTGTTTTGCTGGTTTACTATAATTAGGATCAGCAGGAGTAATGTCACTGAGCTGGTAGTAGGCCTGGCTTTGTGTGTGTTACGCTGTATCAAGTTTTCTCCTAAATGTTTTATCAACTCTCTAGAAATGACCCAGGCTTATTTCCTTTCACATGCTCCCGAAGTCTATCAGTTATTGTTATCTCTACCATATAAAAAACACAGGGTATTTATAATTTGTGGTGTGGTACTCTGTGTGATGTATAGTGCCTGCAGTGTGTGTGTGTACACAGGTGGGATTGGTTGTATTAACAGCCTTGTTTCCCCCACAGAGGATGAATTTAAGGAGAAGCTGCGTCTGCAGAACTCGAAAGACCAGAGCCACCCTGATGTGAACTACAACACAACAGTCGGCATTACCAATTTTTCTAAAGCAGAAGATCTCCGCACTGAGCCCCGCCCCCCACCCATACCATCAACTCTGCCACCTCCCTCCATGCCCATTACTGTCATCCCCATCCCTGTGGTCACCCCCAACCTTACAGGCTCACCCACTCTGCCTGTTAACACGCTCTCCCCTCCTGCTGCTCCTCCACTGGCCTCCCCAAAGACAGACCCTCATTCCCTTCAGGAGCAAAGTGCTGCAGCTCTGCTCTGCTCCCCACAACCAAAACCCGACAGCCAAACCGTGGTGACCGCCAACCACAAGCAACCGATACAGAATCACCACAATCAGCCACAGCTTGTCGCCCAAACCAACAACACTAAACTGCACCAGCAGCTGGTTCAGCGCTATCCTGGTTCCATCGTCGCACCCCTACAGCAACACGCTTTACTGCCCCATTCAGGCCCTGTGCTTCAGCAGGCCTCCCTACACAACGGCCCCATCAGCCGGGGGAGTCCTTCTGATGACAGCCACCAGCTAGACAGCAAGAAGAGGCCTGGAGGGTGGGTCTAACATGTTCACTTACGAGTTACATTATAATTTACAGAATACAGTTTTAAATTGATGCTCTTTTTTTGTTGATCAGTAAATCAGTCCATAAAATGCTAAAAAAAAAAAAAAAAAAAAAATATGACTAGGAGTCCAGAGGTACTTCTGAAATGTAGCATTTCTGAGCAGTTTCATCAGTAATCATCTATGAAATTTGTGGTCCACTCAAATAACTATAATTAAAGTCTCCTTTGCATAGTTGATGCTGTTACGCTCATTTAGCTTGGATGATAAATTCACTTACTTATTGTCACTGATTGTCTGCTTGAAAAAAGTAAGAAACAGCTTCTTTGGTTGATTTAGATTATTCTTATCATATTGCCTCTTTTAAACATCACTTTTTAAAAAAAAATTTTATTTTATCTCCACACATACAACAAGACAAAAAGCCCAGCAGATGTACAACATAGCCATTCTCTAGATAGATTCCTGGGCTAGGACAAAAATTTATATAATTATTATTAAATCCTTTTCAGATAACAATATATGGATATACATATATAAATATAAATAATGGGAAAGTGATAGTTACAGTCTAGTTTTAATATAGTCTATAAAGGGTTTCCAGATTTTTTTCAAATGTATCAGAGAAGCAACATACAGTAAGTCTTAGTTTCGCCAGTTTAAGATGTTGCATTACCTCTATTAGCCACAGTTTTTTTTTTTTTTGTTGTTGTTTTTTTAACCATGCTCTAATCTGTGTTTTTGCAGGGCCGGTACACGAGAGGTGCATAACAAACTTGAGAAAAACAGGTAGGTTGAATAACACTGTACTTGTTACTTGTGTGTCTTTCTCTCAACAGCATCTGACAATAGATTAAATTTTTCTCAGAAACCTTTGCTTGTTAGTAGCAGTTTACTTTTAATGCTGTGTTTGATATTTAAATCCAAGGGCTCCAAGTAAAAATGTTGCTATATATTATTTTACTAAAATAAATGAAAGTGTCCTTTACCATTTGTGCTGTCTCAACTCTCCTCTGTTTGTCTTGGGTCTGTCAGACGAGCACACCTGAAGGAGTGTTTTGAGACACTGAAAAAGAACATCCCAAACATCGATGAGAAGAAAACCTCCAACCTGAGCGTCTTAAGAAGTGCACTGAGATACATTCAGGTAAGCTAAGTTTACTACCAAAGTTCAAAGTTTGATCACCTTCAAATTCCATATTGGTGCATCTCTGTTACTCGTAATTTTTTAAATCTTCTTGAATTTCATTAGTTAGCTTTGTTTAACAGCTAGATAAATACAACCGAAATAACAAAAGACATCACAATTACAGACATTAAGTAGATTTAAAAACTGCAACATCACCAACAATCAAAGCACCACCAATCACTAGTGGCATGCACCTCATATCACCTGGATTTGTTTTGCAGTGTTTTACTGGAAGACATGAGACATCCACAAAGGCCTTGGTCCTGATGATAGTAACTCATATAGTGAGTGTGTTAAAACATCACTGATGACTGCTCGCCCTTTCCTGCCATTTACAAAGCTGTCACACTGGTTGTTGACCTGCAATGTTACTGGACAAATTGACTGTCTTATTGAGTTTATCATTATTTACAGAGAAATATGTCAGGCAGTAAAGCAGAAAGTTAAAATACTGTCATGTATTTAGAGCCTTCCTGAATCTCTAAGGCTTCCTCATTTGTACCTTTTGATAAGTGTGCATGTGCGTGTTTCCACAAATGACTCGCTGTGTCTGAGTCAGGCCCTCACTGTGAGAGTATTGTGGTTGTAAACAGCTGGTGCAAAGGTCCTCCACTGGCCTAGTTTAACTCTTTCAGATGGTCTGTGCTGCTGAGCATGTCAGTGTTTGTTGTGGGTCACTGACAGTAAAACAGTATCTCTAACTATTTACATTTTAAAATTCACCAGTGCTTTTATATATTTGTGTTATCATAATTGTGTGATGTGTTTAAATTTGTCCAGTTGTAACAAGAGTTTGGTGTTTAATTTGCAGAATAATAAGGCACTTATGTGGTTATATATATTTAGTAGTCATTTGTGGTTCACACTGATGGCTCTGCCTGGTTATGAGCCTGTAGTTGTTCACTGCTCATTAACCGACTGTGGTGCAGGTTTACTCATGTGTATGCCGAGGAGGACGGCATGCTGCTGGTTGATTCTGAGATGCTGCAGTCTGGTTATTCCTCTGTGTGCGTGGATACTGAGGGAAACTAGGACAGCGTGGGTGCACAGCTCGTCACCCAGTCTCCCTCCCTGTGCCCCTCTCTGTGATTAAGCAACACGCTGTGTGTGTTGTGTTCGACAGATTTGTGTGTCTTTTCTTCCAATTGGCATCTGAGCTGGAAACAAACAGAGCAAGGAAAACTTGTATAATTGATAACGCTATATGCAGAAATGAAGACTGTAAAGACTCACTGTGTGCTAACCCAGTGCTGTAACAGTTTCTGTATTACAGGTCACAACATAGTTTTGTGATGTGCCTCTTCGTCACAAGGCTCCTTTTCATTGGTCAGGCAGGTGGTGTTTTGTTTTGGAGGGGTGGAGTAAAAGAAGGGAGTGCTGGGTGATAGGATGCCAAAAAAGAAAGGGGGAAAAAAAAACCTAAACACGTGCGAACACTGGCATCTTGACATGGGAGGTACATACGCGTGTCCTGTCTGCATACACCTCATTCCCGAAACTCTGCCTCCTCCCTCCCCGTCCCTGTCCCTGTCCTTGCTCTCCTCTGGGGTGGCAGCAGTGAAGCAGCTTGCACACAAAAACACTGAGCTTAGAGGAGGTTTGAATAAGAGGCTTTAAGCTGACCGTCTCATCTCTTTTATTATTACGTTATCGCAAGTGTTAATTTGTAGTGCAAAGTTTCTATGAAAATAAGCGGCAACCGAGACAACTGTGACAGAATTATAGCAGTTTTCCACAGAAAGTCACCAACTTTCTACATAGAACTACATAGGTCAAGTTCCACTTCCTTATTACATTTCAAGTGCGAATGCCTCAACATCTGTGACCAGAAATCTTACATGTCAACAGATTGTTTTCCTTCTTAATTATGAAAATCACATTACCAGAGCTGCACAAGGGTTTTGGTGTTACTTTAGAGACAACATGTAGCATATTTAAAGGCTTTCCTCTGAGCCTGTAGCGGTGCTGTGAAAGCCGAGGCTATAAAATAAGCCCTGATGCATTAGCGCTCCTCCTCTCCACTCCCCCTCCTTCCCTCCATCCTGCCTCTCTGAGCTTTTAAGGCCACATGAGCAGCAAGCACATGGCTAGCCTGAGCCGCGTGACGTCACCCCCCTGTGCTGGGCCCCCACCCAGCACTGCAACATGCAGGACTTGCTGTAGCACCAGGCTTAGCTGCCAGCAGCAGGGAGGGAGCATGGAGCAGTAAACACAAGGCTCAGCTTACTCCACTCGCGCTTCACTTCCTCATCAAAGCTGACTGAACTTGTTCCTCCACTGCTTGTGCACAAATGCCAGTCTGAAAAGCTAAAAATGTGTTTATCTGTTTAATATTTTTAGCACAGTCAGTCACTGTGCACATAATGTCGTATTTCCTTTGAATGGTAGCCTGACAGCATAATTGCACTAATTCCTTTGACATTTTCACATTCGTCCTTGAACATTTAAAAAGCAACCTGCCTCCCTCTGCTTTCTGACCACTCGGCTCTTAACCACGATGAGGTAAATAGGCCAGCTATGACCACCACAAGCTTGCACACAAAGGACTGGTGTGCAAAAAGTAGGTATTTTATTTCCACAGACAGGCCTGTTATTGTTAAAGTCAGGCACCACGCGAAATGCTCTGCTCCAGCTCGAAGGCACACTAAGACAAGGGTTTATGGTTACCACAGTGTCATAAGACCTGTGTGCCGGAGCCCAATCAGTGGAGCAGCATGTCTGCAACGTGGCCTCCTGTGCTCCTGGCCCTTTAAGACAACCCAGCCTTGTGCTGTCTGTTCCTGGCTGCTGCAAAAGTGAGTCAGTGAGTACAGCTTGTATTGCTCTCTTTCAATCCCCCCTTATCTGTGGCCCTCCCTCTCCCTTTTTCTGCGGGGCCATGTGCTCGGCACTCGCATTGCTTGTGACAATGCTTCAGCAGTGTTTACCTCTCACGCACGCACACACACACAGAGTAAGAGCTCTTCTCTGGAAAAGGAGGAGGCCTGGATGCAGGGGGGTGCGGTCATGTGCAAAGAATCAAAAAGTACCTGGCACATTGTGTCCTACCAACCTGGTGACATGATTAACACGGTGATGAGGTTGTGTGGGATCCATCTGCCACAGACTTGGTTATCGGGTTTATGTAGTTAATCTCAGACTAGCTGTTTCTAAAGAGGCGAGCATGGCATCGGCTCTGAGCAGTTCAGTGGGTCTCCGTGTTTGTGGAGCATTTCTCCACTCTCTCATTTTCTCTTTATGAGTCATCGCTTATAGCTGCTGTTGTGGCGCTACTCACGTAAGGCTGCCTGCTACATGAGGGTAAAAAGGAGGCAGCCAGTACTTTCTGGACAGCGTATTACATGTTGAGTATTGAAAGAAATGTTTAGATATTAGGATGTTGTCAGAAACCTAAACAGCACCTTTGGCACACAAAGGTGTGCGTGGTCTTTTAGGATCCTGGAGAAAACCTTGACATGTTTTCAGGTGTTTCCCTGACAACCAAAGATGGAGGCATTTCAGTACACTGTGTGTAGGGACTGAGGATGTTTTTAATGTGTATAGAGAGCTCCTGATGACTGGTAACAAGTTACACATCTGTGCCCAGATGTTTAATAGTGCATGCTAAGAAGCACCTTACTCAATAAACAGTGCAGTACATGTTCTGTTGTACTATTTAAAATGTAGTGCATATCCACATTATTATTCCATCCATCAAAATAATATTAAAAGACAAAGTTTATTGTTGGATACCAGTCTGTGTGACAGAGATGGTGCCTGAATTCTTGACGTTTTCCAGGAGTAAAAGATGTGTAGCACTGAGCATTTTGACTGTGCTGAGTAAAGACAGTTGTGATTCAAATTAGGTGTTGTTCCATATTTGGAAACACGTGTTTTAGCAGCGCTAGGCTGGTAAACCTGATGTTCGTGAACTTTAGATTTATTTGTGTCTATGTAATCCAGTCAGTGGCAGTTTGCTCAAGAGAGAGCACGGACACGGATTTTCCAACTGTAAAATATCCTACTGGGGATATCGCAAGATGTTTATGCTAAAGATATTAAATAGATTGTTTATGTGGATTTAATTGGCTTAATTTTTACCCCCCCTTGGCTAAACTGAAATATGAACAGGACTTCCTCTGACCTTCTATTTGTGTTTAAGTGACTGAGAAGTAGCCAAAGCTCAGACCACTTGACCCATGCATGTCTAATCCTGGATCAGGATTTGAGACAGGTGCTGAATCACACAAGGCCTGCCTTTTGTCCCCTTTTGCTATTTATGTACATGTGCATTGTGCTGCAACAGAAATGTCACACTTAAACATAAGTAGGCCAAAAGCCAAACAACACTTCAGTCATACATACACAGATGACCTTAACTGCACAAACATGATGACTTGCACATTTATTGTATCCTCACACACTGAGGTTGGATGAACACCAACAGGAAGTCCACTCTTTATGATCCTGAGTCACCAGGTTGCTGGTAACAGGTTTCACGCCGTGTCATTTCCCCGAGCCTCTCCCACAGAGAGCGTGCTGGATAGCTTGACCAAGCTGCATGTGACATGCAATAAATTATATATAATTAAAGTCTTTTAAAACAGTAATCCTCAACAACATAAGTCTGATTTTATAGCTTTATCCAGCAGACATTCATATGGAAGCAAGTACTCTGAATAGTATTTCATGTGATTGTGTGTAAACAAATTATTCTTTCCTTTTCTTAAAATTTTGCTTTAGTTTTCATACTTTTTAAACTTTTCCTTCTGTTGCCATGTGAGGGGAAGTCAAGCTCAGTCATGTATCAGCTGGTGAAGTGAAATAAGTGCACAGAGAGCTGCTGCCTGAAAGCGCCTCCACGTTTTCAGACTTGTCTCCTCCCTCCCTCGCTCCTCCACCCCTTCTCTGGTGCTGCTATAGCTGTTATTTTGGTCCCTACTCAAAGACACTCATTTTAACTTCAATATTAATAAATCCATCCATCCAAGATGAATTCCTGATTAATCAGCTGAAAAATCTGTCTGACTCCTAACATTTCGTTTTCTCTCGTAGCTGTATGAAAGAGTTTGGAACGGGAAGGACAACTTGCACACATTAGTTTAAAAGTTGCATCCAAAACTTTTACTTAACTGAAACATAAAACCACATTTTAGAAACACTGTTACTAGTACAATTCATGTATTTACATTTTATCTGCATTTAAATATACTTAAATACCAAAAGTGAAAGAACATATCATGCAGCATGACCTGTTTCTGAGGAATATAAGTTTTATTACTGAATTGAAATTTTGATGAATTACTGTACAATTGTGACTTAAATGTTATAGTTATAACTTTGTATACTTCTGGGTAGATAAATCAATTATAATGCATAAATTGTTTTATTATTTCCATATGAATATTTTAATTATGGAAAATAGGTTATTAAAGTACTATTTCTCCATCATATTAGAAAAGTATAAATGGAAATAGACAAGTACATCCCAGGCACCTCAAATTGTACTTAAGTATAGTAGTTTAAAAAATGGACCTTGTTTCTTTTCACTGCTGCACTTTGACATTTTCCTCAGATGGGTAGTATTGCTTTTTTTTTTTTTTTGTGCACACAAATAACATCCAGACAAACATCTTTGACAAAGAGATGGGTTGATTTGACTCCCTGCTAATCAACACTTTAATGTCTAATATAAAATCAACAAGTGAATCCTTACAGTATTCCCTCAAGCATGACTGTGGAGTTGAATCAACACGTCTCTGACAGAAAAAAAATGCAGCTTCAAAAATAAACATTTATTGTGAGGCTCTTGTATGAGACTTTTTCCTGGTTATAGCTCACAGAATTGTTTAATTTATAAACCAGCTGTGAGTTTTACCATTTCTTTGTTTCCTCCTTGCAGACATTAAAGCGCAAAGAGAAGGAGTACGAGCACGACATGGAACGGCTGGCCAGAGAAAAAATCGCCACCCAGCAGCGACTAGCAGAGCTGAAGAATGAGCTCAGCCAGTGGATGGATGTGATCGAGATTGACCGCATCCTCCGACAGACGGTGCAGCCAGAGGAGGACCAAGCTTCAACCTCCACTGCCTCAGGTAGGTGGACGGGTGGGACTGACTGGATTTATGTTCTGTCTGAACCGCATGTCAGACGATGCCTGAACCGTCAGATCGCAGGCTGTCCTGCTCCTGTATGAATGTTAAGAATACATTTAAAACAAGTCACTCTCATGCTAGTTCTTACCTGTAAATGTGCCATTACACCACCAAAACACCTTTTTAAAGCAAGTCATCTAATATATATATATATATATAATATATAATATATAATATACTGAGTTGTTATTTGTTGGTGTTGCAGAAGGTGAAGACGTTATGGATGATGACCTGGATGAGACCACACCAAGAGCACCCACTGCCTTACCCACTGTGCCTCAAACCATGAAACCTGAGCTGCACACGACTGCAACACCTACTCAAGCCCCAGCCGTGACACCCACCACCACTACCTCCTTCATCACCCAGCACAACCAGCGCAAAGCTCCTGTGCACCTGCCTCAGCTGCTACCAGTGACTCCTCCACAGCCACAGTCTAAACCTGCAGCTCCGACATTCACTGCCACTACATCCAGCACTCCCAGTCAGCCATCGAACCCCACCCAGACACAGATTGTGACCACACCCAGTCTGCACCCCACAGTTATCACTCATGCTTCAGTGTCCCACCCCTCAGTCATCCAAGTCATCCCAAGTCAGGGCTCCAAACACATCGCCCAGCTGGCTCCCTCCACCACCACCAGCTCTATGCAGTTAGCCCCCGGCCACCAGCCCATCAGCCACATCACCATGCACCCAGTGGCTCACCTGAGCCAGCATTTACCTGCCCTCTACCCTCAGCCGGTGGCTGTCACACAGCCAGCTGTGGTTGGTCACATCACTCAAACAATAAACCATGCTCAGCTGAATGGCACTGTGCCTGCACAGCCAGCTACCACCATTGTTGGTAAGCAGACAGCAGTGAGCACCCAAATGATGGCACACCACCCGCAGCTTGTGGGTCAGACGGTGCTCAACCCTGTGACCATGGTGACCATGCCCTCCTTCCCCATCAGCACTCTGAAACTGGCCTGAACACTGCCAACAGGACCACTAAGCTGCAGATTGTGATGCCCCGTGACAGGGGTAAACTAAGGGGGGGTTACGAGGGGGGAATGTTTTCCACCTTGTTAGCAAAGTGACCAAAACACACCACCTCCTTGTGCGTTGGCTGGTGCTGTGGGAGCACCCGATGGGCCACCTCCCTGGGGTGAACTACAGGTTTCAGACCAGGCCATCAACAAGCCCACCGGCTGTGCAGGAGAGCAGCTGGAGACCTTTCTGATCCGTTTCACTCATTTAGAAGCATTATAGGGGACACAAAACTCTTTCTATACTAGACTACCACAACATCCTGAAAGCTTGACCCTGATTCTAAGATATAACAGGCTGCATGTGGCTGATAGTCATAATGTTGTGTTTGTGTTGTAATACACAGTAGGCAGATGTGCAGTTTTTGGCCTTCACTTGCCATCCATTGTTGCACGTAAACGAGGCAGTGCGTATTTTCACATAAGCTTGACAGAAAGGGCTTCACACAGGAAAATGTTCATCTGCTGTTACAGAGTCCAGACAGTGTAGGATCATAGTGCTGGACCGCCAAACCCAGCACACTGAGAATGTGGTTTAGAGGAGCCCCTCCTCTTCAGCAGCAGCACATGCTGAAAGGTTGGAGCCAAATCATGGACTGAACTTAAATCCATGCACAGGAGCTGCAGTCCTCAGTGATGGTACACACAGCAACAGCTCCCCCTGCTGGCTGTTTGTGTTCATAGTAAAACTACCACCTCTGCAACAATGGCACAAATCTTCCAGTGAAGTAAAACGCTGATGGATCACACAACAGCTACTTGTAGTAAAATAATATGCTGCTTTGTCAGTTTTTGTCATTTCTAGGCACAGCCAGGGGGCAGGGGGTGTCAGGTTCGGTGGTCTCAGGATGTCGTCTCTGCCTACAGCAGAGGATGTGGTCCTGTTGGAACCTTTCAGCCAAGTCTGAAGCAGCAAAGATGAGAATGAGCACCTCAAGGTTTGAGGCCACAGTTCTCAACCAGAAAAGGGTGGATTGCTCTGGGTTGGGACTGAGTTTCTGCCTCAAGTGGACGAGTTCAAGGATCCTGAGGTCTTGTTCACAAGTGAGGGAAGACTGATAGACAGACAGATTTGTGCAGCGCATCCAGTGATGCAGACATCATTCCGGTCTGTTGTGGTTGATCTACCTTCCTACCCGTGAGCTGTCAGTAGCGACTGGGGAAAAAAACCCCCCAAAAAAACCAAGATCACAGATACAGGCGGTGGAAATTAGGTTCCTCTGTAGGGTGTCTGGCTCACCCTTTGAGAAAAGGTGAGGAGCTCAGTCATTCAGGAGGTGCTCACAGTAGAGCTGCTACTCCATCTCTGAAGGAGTCAGGTGAGGTGGTTCTGAATAGGATGCCTCCTGGGTGAGGTGCTTCAGGCATGCCCAACCAGGAAGAGAGCTGAGGGCAGACCCAAGGCATGCTGGAGAGATTACGTCTCTCGGCTGGATTGGCAATGCTTCGGTGTCCCTCCACCAGAAAGGGGAGGTGGCTGGGGATAGGGAGGTCTGGACATCTCTGCTTAGACTGCTAACCTGTGCGACCCTTGGCCCAGACAAGCGGCAGAAAATGGATGGATGGATGCCAGAGTTTAGTTTGTAGTATTTAAAGGACAATCGAACTGTTACTTATTTGTAGTATCTGTCCTTCAAACATGCTGGTGATTGTACACCGAGCACAAGTACAAGTTAGTGTTTTAGGATAAAACTGTTTTGTCACAGCTGCTAATATATTTTAAATATTTTTGCAGAATAGGATCGGTATCTACATCAACATCCCCCCCTAAACTCAGCAGAGGCGAGTTTAGATGTGCTGACAGACTTATAAACTATCAAGGCAGGGAGGCGAGTTCAGAGATTCTGAATTTGAATACACAAAAGGTCCATAAAATGTAGTGAAGTGTGTGTCAATGCTGTCTTGTAGTGCAAATGGTGGTAGGATGTGTGTTTGCATGCCGTTAATGCATGCCACGACTGTGTTAATTTAGTGATTGCTATGAAAGTGAGGACCCATAGCAGTGCTCCCTGATGAGCTTACTGAAGTTACTGTAGGAGTGTGTAAGATTTCAAACAGATTTAAAGCTCTGTCATCCATAACTTTGGGCGAGTATCTGTACAAAGTGACTTTATTTATCCGAGGCACCCTCTTTCCAAAGCTGGCACTGTGAAAAATAAAATCTAGTCTCAATGAGCAGCCAACCTGCAGTTTAACACGGCACTTAGCAGAGCACAAATGTACACTGTGCTCTCTGAATTGAATCTGAATGTACTGATCTGTGAAATGATGTGGAGTATCACACTCAGCAGAAGTTAAGCCCTTTTTAGAAATGCAATTACTTTATTAAAGTATCAAGTGTATGTAAAGTAACATTTGAAACTGATTTTGTATTTTAAGATTTACTGTTGCTTGTATCGTCCCCTGTTTAATGTTAATTTTATAAAATAGCATATTTTCTGGGACCACGTACAGTGCTGTATGCGAAGGGGTGATCACTACATTGACCTCTTCCCTCGATCACATTTGGCCACTTTTTTAAATTACTCACCCCTTACAGTGTTTTTGTATTTTGTTCTGATGCAATCTGATTAACCCATGATCTTCTTTTTCTTCCCCCAAGAACTCTTGCCACCTTCAGATTGTACACAAACACCCAGGATAAATAGCATTTTAAAATCATTTTGCAGAAAAACAAAATGCATAAACGTGACGAGATACAGACGCTCGAAGAAGCAACAATATACCTGTGTTTTCCCTATGGAGAAAGTTTATGTTGTATATAGCCTGTAAATGTTGGGCTCTGTTTAGATCTATCTGTATTATGTTAAAAGCTTGGGAAAATATGTAAAAATTTATAAATAAGATACTTAATAAATTGTATTATGTTTACAAAGGTCTGGAGTGGCTTCTTTAAACAAAGTGTAGATTTGAGTTAGAGAAACACAAAGATGGTTTTATATTTGGGGTGATGTCACAACACTGCTTTGTTCATCTCTCGCACCGATGGATGCATCGGGGCAATCTGGGCTTCAGCACGTCGATATGCGAAACTGGAGGAGCTAAGGATTTTTGCTAAAAGAAAATAAGGTTAGGCTAATATTTAAAAAAGCTGCAGATAAATTGTGGATATTTTACACAGTATAATATATGTGATGCCACTTAGCTGCACAAACTAGCCACAGTTGTTTCAACACCTTTCCCTAAATAAAAGCTGAACATAACTTTCATTAAATCGTTTTGTAGCAGACTGTTTCAGCTGAGTGTATCTAATAAACTGGCCCAATCATCTACATAAAAATTAAATATAACAGATAAAGCACTTGAGGTTTGAAAATGCATTTAATAATCTCCATTCAGGGACAACCGTGCGATTACTTTACTAACCCAGGCAAGCCCTTTCAAAATTCAATCAGTGGCTAGAAAAGTAATTACAGATTATGAATTTCTTATAATTTCAAGCAGACATATCCATAATGTAATTCTGACTATCTGATATTCTGATCAATAATATCTACTACTTAGTTCACAATAGTCAGGATGTTACCATTTTAAGTCTTTCTATTGGCAAGTTTATTGTAAATATTTATGGCATGCCTTTTTAATATTTAATCATCATAGCAACCAGATGTAGACATTTATTTTTCACTATTTAGAAATCACACCTATAATTAAAGTTCTATCTAAATGTGTTTAGACCAGTCAAAAGTAAAAAGATGTTTTACCATGTCAAAAATATATTCTGATACCTTAAAATTAATATTTCTACATGTGGAGGTTGACACACACACAAAAACACCAAAAACTAAATGTTAAAAGGACTTGCCAAAGAAAGACATAGGTATACACTGTAACTATTAAAAATTACACTCACCAGCCACTTTGTTAGGTACACCTGATCAACTGCTTGTGAACCCAAATATCAAATCAGCTGAGTATTTCAGAAACTGCTGATCTACTGGGATTTTCCCACACAACCATCTCTAGGGTTTACAGAGAATGGTCCGAGAAAGAGAAAATATCCAGTGAGCAGCAGTTCTCTGGGAGAAAATGCCTTGTTGATGCCAGAGGTCAGAGGAGAATGGCCAGACTGCTTCAATCTGACAGGAAGGCATCAGTAACTCATATAACCACTTTTCACAACCAAGGTATGCAGAAGAGCATCTCTGAACCCACATGGAACCTTGAAGCAGATGGGCTACAGCAGCAGAAGACCACACCGGGTGCCACTCCTGTCACCTAAGAACAGGAAACTGAGGCTACAATTTGCACAGGCTCACCAAAACTGGACAATAGAAGATTGGAAAAACGTTGCCTGGTCTGGCGAGTTTCCATTTCTGCTGCAACATGCAGATGGCAGGGTCAGAATTTGGTGTAAACAGCATGAAACCTGTCTTCTGTTGGCTGCTTTCAGCAGGATAACACAAAGCTGAAATCATCTCAAAAAAGTTTCTTAAACACGACAATGAGTTCACTGTACTCAAATGGCCTCCACAGTCACCAGATCTTAATCCAATAGAGCCCCTTGGGGCTGCACACAAATCTGCAGCAACTGTGTGATGCACAGTTTCCAGCACCTTGTTGAATCTGTGCCACAAAGAATTAAGGCAGTTCTTAAGGAAAAAGGGGCTCCAACCCAGTACTGGCAAGGTGCACCTAATAAAGTGGCCAGTGAATATATCATACTAGCAGCGATTGTATTTCAGATATATACAACTGAACAGGTTTTTTTTTTTTTTTCAAAAATGGGAGTTTGCAAAGGTAAAGGGATTGGTAATACATAAGATTTCCCAGTCATCTGAGAGAGGGATCCTGCTGAGTCATTTTTAAAAACCAGCCTTTAAGGGACTTAAACTGACCTTGTGTTACTATGTAACATTACTTTTGCTTTAATTCCTAATAAGCCTTATAAAATCAAAAATCATTAATAAGTAATTTAAAATACTATAAAGAACGGACTCACTGATTTTTCCTGCTTCATCTTCAGGCCACCACAGCCGGCAAAATGGCCTCAGGTCCCTGGTAACTTCATCAAAGTCTCATCATTTTTACTTTAAACCTTTACTTTAAAACTCAACAGTGAGGATGAAGCTAGTGACACAGTGCAGATTTCTGAGGGATATTTTTGGAAAAGTTTTCATTTATTCAAAAAATTAAAAGCTTATACAAGCTAGCTATTAAAACTAGCAGAGAACTTGAGCCGCCAATTAGCTACACCTGAGAGGGCGGGGCTTTAACTTCAAGTCAGAACTCCATTAACAAAAGCTCCAATTTTACTGACCTAAGCAGCCTCTAAACCATAGACGGTAGAAAAGTATAGCCAGTATACTATCTTTGCTGTAACACAGGTTTTCAAATGATGGGAGGTATAAAACTATGTAGTAAAAATGTATTAATTCCTAAACTTATTTCTGACAATCAATATCAATCAATCAATACCACACACAGCATTTAATCGTACTTACATTTACACACCATAAAATAAAACCCAGTGTCTGATGGAGCATGAAATTATGTTCATATTTTATTACAATATTAGAATTTGTACATATTGCCCTCTGCATCCTCATTTCATTTATAAATTTATTACATAAATATAGTCAAAAAATGTAGAATAACAAAAGACAAATTTAACATAACAAATTAAAAAACAAGTGTTACCTGACTCTGGGATAGAAACTCGAGGAATGTGTGTATATTTTATATATATATATATATATATATATATATATATATATATATATATAAAAATAC
>VUQI01026433.1:7231-18209 GCA_015106735.1 Paratilapia polleni
AAGGAGAGGGGGGGGGGGGGGGGGGGGGGGGGGGGACACATCCAGACATAGTGGTGCAGTTATGCAGAGACATAGGATGTTGTGACATACAGCAGAAAGTACCAGTAGTTAGTATGATGGACATCAGCCACAAGATTAAAACCATTGGCCAAATTTTGTTTAGGCCCCCCTCGTGTCGGCAGAACACCTCTGACCCATTTGGTCAATAAAACACTGACCTCTTTATAAAAGATAAAGAGGTCAGATAAAGTGTCTGGCACCAGACCACCATCAGCAGCCCACAGATCCATTGGGTTTCCTCTGGGCTTGTTCTGGTGCATCAGTGCAGTGCTGGGATCCGGGGAGTTTGGAGGCCATGTTACCGCCTGCGGTGTCACATGTTGCATTCTCCTGTTAGGGGATACTGGTGCCATCAGGGAGTGTTGCTGTAGTGGGGTTTCCTTGAGGGAGGTCACTTAAATAGCTTTTTACACACATGAGCTGATGAGTTCTGAGCTAATATTCCCTGTGATGTCACATCTACACCACTTCTCTCACATAACTTTTTTCTTTTTTGAAAAGCAAGTAAAGGAAAGTACTGACTGCTTGTATCACTGAAAAAATAGAGATTAAAAAACAAACACACTAAGACAGATAAGACAGACAGGAAGCAATGCGGAAGCAGAGGCAGAGGGAGGCAGTGAATTAGAGTCTTTAATTAGACCAGACATAGAGTGCTGTCTGCATGTGTGACACAGGCTAGGCCTGAAGGGAGGAGTATAAAGGCAAAGTCACTTTCAAGCTCCACTAATATAATGGGGCCCTCGTGGGACCGAGTAAGGGGGAGATTTTTTTTCTTCTCATTTCTGTGTTTGCAAGTGTGTGTTCATCTTAAAGTCTCTGTGTTCTACCTGTTTCAAGGTTGGCTCAAACGGCTGAAGTCGTCAGCGTAGACCGTCAAGTTAATGTGTGACTTTTCGTCATTATCATCCTCAGCAGCAGTGCAGCCACACACAAATGGAGCCTATTGCTTAGCCTGGTGTCATATCACTCTTGTGTGGCTAAACAGGCTGTTCAGTGAGTTGTGAAATTGAAATGCAGCCTTGGTTATTAGACAAACAGCCTATCACCCGTACTGCTAGTTCACTGTCAATATCCACTGTAGCGTCAACTAACAACACAACTCATTTGTTGATTAAGAAGAGCTGTGCATGTTGTGTGTGCCTATATGTGCGCATGAGCGCTGATGCAAGTTTACAGACCTGAGTGCGGGTTTACATTTGGGCACGTATGACTGCATTTAGGTGCCTTCAGTGTATACATCACTGAGACTACTTTAGTGTCACATATTAATCCTCAGTAGCACTACAAATGAAAACATGACTTCTGGTTAAATATTCAATTTGAATCCATTAACCCAGTGGGAGAGATACATGTACATGGGTGTATACACACCCTGTGTGTATGTGTATGACTAGCTCTATAGAACAATGCAGTTAAAAGAATACTTTACTTATGGAGAATGAGCAATCATTTACTCTTCTGCAATGTCATATTTCATACCGATTCTAGCTCTAGTGCAAAAACCTTTGGTGAATAATCCCTCTACTCATTTTAAAACCTTTTCATTCCTCTGTATAGGTTTAGTCTGATCGAGAGTACACAGGCACTGCGACAAAGGGACAAAGTCACTGCTGGACAAACTGAATGAGGTTTTTTTGTTTTTGTTTTTGTTTTTTTTTCATGTGTGGTAAAGATGAAAAGTAGAAAGGAAAAAATAAAAGGAAGAAAGAATTTACTAGCTTATAGCGTCTGAATTTGATCATGTTTATTTTTTATAGAAAGCCATTCAGCCAGTGGGGCAGGATGAGGTCATCTACCTGAAATGAAATGGGGGAACAACCAAGGGCAGAATGATAATCATGAGGATTGGGAGAAATCCCAGTGGGCTGGTAACATTTCAGAGTGATTACTCTGGTCTAACAATATGGAGCCTTGCTGCAGGCCAAGCTGAAAGAGTTCTGTGCTTCCAGAGGCAGTATCCACATACAAACACACACATTCAGTTAGAGGCCAAACCAAATCAACAGTGAGCATGTTTATAGTCTCTTAATTAACCAGCTTAAAGTCGACCTTCTCCAGTTTACTGATTTCTTAACTGGTATCTAACCCTTGTATAAGAACAACCTGACTGTCCAGGGTAGTCCTCCATTCTGTCTCTCCAGCTGCCTGTTTTTTCATCTAAATACACAGTTTTAGCTTATGGTGATTATTAATTATCACCGTAATTATTTTCCTTGTGTGCCTTCGCCCCTTCCCGAAAAGCCAAACTCACTCACTGTTTTTAGTGTAGCTCAAACCAAGATGACTAAAGGAGAGCTTTCTGTAGGTGAACCTCTGGTAGGATTACTAACAGCTGCCTGCAGCTGCCTTTGCCTCTGGATTGCTCAGGGTCTCTCTTGCAGCCCGCTTTCCTCGATGCGTGACAGCTGCCTGTTGGCTTTAACTCTCTGTCACTTCCCCAGTGGCTACTATGCCGGTCTCCTAAGGCACACGAGTCTGCTGGCGCCTAGGGCTCTCTCAGCCCCCCCATGTCCGCCTCCACTGATGGAACAATCTTCCATCTAGCTGAAAGTCTACACTTCAGTCACATCTTGATTCTTTGATTTAAAATCCACTGTGGTGGTGTACTGAGGCAAAATTACGAAAAATGTGTTATTACCCAAAAACTGTTATGTGACAGATTCTTATCATTACCACATGACCTCAACAGCTCAAGTGTAACATAAATGGCCACATTACAATTAACTTCCCAGATGAACTGAGCAGAAAATATAAATTTGTAGAGCAAGTTCGTTTGCTTTTGACCTCATGTTTTATTTTCTCTTTTCACCAAGTTAAACTATAAGCTGTCGTCTTTGTTGTCAAAGATGCAAGGTGTATTGTGATTTCTTATTATTATAAATGTAACTGTAGTTAAAAAAAAATCTGTTGTTTTAACCTGCATCATAGCTAGACAGAAACAAAAATGGACAGGGTGGGTAATAAATTCCCTGGATGTTGGTAGTATTTGTTGCAGTCGTTTAGCAGTTTGTCAGGTACACATTGTCAAGTCCTACTTTCCTTGTGTCATAGCAAAGTCTGTGCTTGTCTGCAAACAGTCACGTCTTCCAGCTCCTCTGGGCAGTTACACCATTTTTCAATACGGGGATCAAGAGGTCAAGCGCCTTTAGCAACAAGTTTCGCTCATTAAAACTGTTTCTCAGCTGACTGAATGCATTATGCTTCAACATGCTGACATTACTTATTGCCTCACTCAACATTGGCATTTACTGGAATTTGACCCTAAACTAAGGTTGTTTCTTTGTGTGTCTTTCCTCCCCTAAGCTGTCATGCTTACCCTTTACAACTTCTTCCTCCTAATTTATTATTTTCTAGCCTGAAAAAAGGTCCAAATCAGACCACATTCCTCCCGTATATGTGGACAAAATAAGCAACAATCGTAAAGTACTGTTACTCCAAAGTACTGTTACTTTCAAAAATAAATACTAAAGTATAAAGCTGTAATAAAGAGTAATTTTGCAAAGAAAAACTACCACCCAGCACAGTGCTCCAGCATGCTTTCACTTTAATATAATGGTGGGCAAACAGATTCCTAAACTGTTTCACTCTCTCCACTGCTGCTGATGACATTAACATATTAAGTAAAGCAATTAACAATGAATAATTTTTCAGGCAATTTGCCAAGGATTCTAGTACAATTAAAAGAACCCATATAAAACAACACCAGGCACCCTTCCAAATGAACACCACATTGTTTTTCATTTACTCTATCCTTTATCGACAGTAATTTGTGATACAATATGCCACAGTGCAGTTCATTAAAGTTGATGTATGTTTCTCTTTAGGCAGTCAGTTTATATATTAATAAAACCAAAGTTGTTTTTTTCCCCAAGCATAATATGACATGTGTCATGCTTGTGTAGCTCTCCTTTAATGTATAGTCAAGTACTTGAGTGTAACCAGTGTTCACTGGAGCCGCCGGAAGAAGAAGAAAAAAAAAAGAAAAGAAAGGTATGCCTATGAATTTCACATGACTGGTTGCTGTGGCAAAAGTATGTGGACAGCTCATTGTCAGCTTGATCACAAATGTAGAGAAGTCATTTTTCTTCACCAGGAAAAGTGTACAGTTAATTTAAGTTGGAAGTAAGTCATATGTACAGTGACACTAATGGGCAATAAAAAAACACATTTCAAAACTGAAAACACAATATTTCTGAAAACAAAGCCAAATTATTTCACTTTATGGAGAAGGTAGGGATGATTTTTTGTCCAAGTCACTGGTGACAGATCAGTCGCTGCAATCGGTTTCAGAGTTTGGTTTTTTTTTATACTATTTTCAGCATATAATTCACAAGATGTGCGGTTAGTGCAACATGACAATGAGGGGGCTGAGACTGCTCAAGTTGAGTGTATTTTCTGGCTTCAGTTAATAGGGCTTATTATGCACTTAGCCAGCCTTGCAGGCCCCTTAGCCATCTCCCTGTTGGCTAAGGGCCCTGCCATTCAGGACCACGCAGGCCTGTTGTTAGTGTCAGCTTACTTGACATTTTCTTTCTGTCCACTCTGAGCCCAGAGACTGAACAGCTCTCCACTGTGATAATGGTCACCTGCCACATACCCACAGTGGGAAAATGAATATGCAGAAAGAAGAAAAAAGTGCAAATCAGAGAGGGAGAGAAAGAGGCGGAGCGACGTCTTGAGCTTGCTGCCATGGTGTCTGATATTGTAGTTACAAAATAGGTTGTTTCCAAGGTGACAGACAATTAAAGGCAACCATTTTATCCCCATTATGCTTTCTACTTTCTCTATCTCCAATTAGCATCAAGAAGGGGAGTGTGAGAAACAGAGAGCAGGTAAAACTGTCTCATGAAAAGGTTCGCTAAAAACTTGTAGCAACGACAGTGAGTGAGGGAGTCAAAAAGATCGAAGCACTGCACCGTCTTACTGCTTAATACATAATTCTGACCCAACTTACAGTACCAGTCTAGTAGTGAAGGTGAGAGTTAGTATGCAAATACCTCTTTATTCTGTTCTTACAACAGTGCCCTTCAAATGCTGTCAAAGTAATGACACAAAGAAATTAAACTACAGTGAACTTTGCCTTATTAAAATGTGACCTGCAGCTTCATTCAAAGATAAAAAAAATAAAAAAATTATAAACAAGATAAAATAAAATTCCAATCCAGTGTCTGTATACCAAAGGCTATAAGAGTGTGTGCTGCCCACCATGTTGCCCTGGGCTGAATGGGCTGAATAAATGAATGAATTCTATGAACACCTTGTAGACATAAAAGCAAAAACAGTGCACATTCTGCAGGTAAATTTGAAAGTACAAAATGTAACAAAGATAAACCATGTGAACTTCATGTATACTTAATGATTGCACACTACGTCTTTCAGTTAGCTAATCTTATTTTGAGATATATTGTCTATAACTTTTCTGAAGGAATTCTTACCGCAGCTGATGGTTTAAAGAAAAGATAAATACATACTGTCTCTGAGTCCTGCAGCTCTTTATCTACCTGTGTTATCTCCACCAATTTCGAGGTGCTATCATCGACAGCTGTATAAATATTTTGTGTTTGTAAAGCTCAAAAGGTGAACACAAAAGCTAAGAATAACTTAAATGCCCTTTTGTTCTCTGTTATTACCTCACTGTGCACAGTTCAATAATGACACTCCTGCTCTTTTAGCAGCATCCATCGGAGCAAAAGAAACGCTGTGAATGACATAATAGCTCATTCACTATGGCTCAACGAGCATCCTGTGGGGAGGGAAGTGCCTGTGCAACAAAGAACTTTGGCCTGTGGCCAATAGGCTGCAAAGATAGCAAATTATAGCCCCTTCATTACAGGATTGCAATCAGTCCATGGATCGATACATACAGTAATCACTACCTGTGCAGAGAAAGTAGGGTGAAAGGGATTGGTAGAGGGAACAATGTCCCAGTATTTCAGCCTCAGCAAGAAACTAGAGAGATCTATAAGTGCATCCACAAATTACCAATGTGGCTTACTAACCACAGGCCATATCACAACTACATATGAGAGACGGGCTTCTATCACAGGGTTCAATCCTTAAAGCCTAAAATTCAAGGCAAGAAAGCTCCTCAGTCCAGTCTGAACAAAATATAAATAAAGAAAAACTAGCTAAATAAATAAATCTGCTCAAACATTTCAATGAGACCATCCAGCAAGGTAAGGGGAAAAAAGTGAACTTAGCTCGACAACTGCTACCCTTCAAAGTGCCATCACCTCAAAACAGCCGGTTTTGGTCATTCTCGTACAGTATTGTGCAAGCATGCTCTTTGAACCACTATGCAGTGCTTGACATTTGATGAGCCCTAAAACTTGTGAATATACCCTGGACTTCCCAGATCACATTTCATCTTCTTACCTGTGGTAACTGTAGCACTTTAACATATTCTTGGTTTCACAGTTGATTATTTTTTGTCATAATGTCCACTAAAATCCTTACAAGACACCAGATTCTGAAAAAAAAAAGAATCTGTAGATATATGGCCATAATTAACTGAAAATGCATACCTTTCTTTTGACTTGTTGCTATTCTTGTTGTCTGATGATGGACAACAAAGTGCCAGTACATAGCAGGTTTTAGGAGACCAATCTTAGATAGGGACAGTTATTCGTTAGCTTTTGTCTCAGCCTCGAACACTCCTAATTTTGTTTAAGGACAGCTGACAGTTCAAATGAAAGTGTGAGGAAGACAAAGGAGCTAAAATCCATAAAAAGTGAAGCCTAAAGCAGGTAGGGGTCACAGAGATCTGAGCAATCAATCAATCCTGCTTCAGCAGTTTCCCTGCACCTGACTGACTGACCCTGGAACTCACCCCACTTTTCAAAATCTGCATTGAAAAGTGGGATGAGTTCCAGGGTCATTGTGTTCTTTCTATCCATCTACCATCTATCTTTGTTTGAGTCTTCTAAAAATGTCACTTTTACTTTCTGGAATGCTTCACAAACAGCTATGGGTATGAGAGGGATATTGTGTGTGCATTAGTTCTTTATTGCTGCCTTGGGAATGAGTTGGTGTGCTCATATGTCTGTTTGCTTACGAGGTGCGGATTTCACAAGCATTTGAGCATAAGCAAGTTCTTTAAAACTGGCCGAATGTTTAATAACCAAACAAACGTTTTCCCCAGCACTTCACAGGCCTTGTCTGCCTTGCAGCTAGCATAGGAGACTAGCCGCTGTCTGTGGACCCAGCAGGCCTATTTGATTCATGAAGCAGCATCAAAGCTTTCACATGCCCCTTACATTTCCCACTGCTCTCTCTCATCTTGCTGTTGAATCGTTTCTCCAAAGCTGTCGGATACTCTCTCTGCAGGGTGGATAGCACTCATCGAAAGCTAATAGAGGGTGACTTTATATGCACGTGTGTGTATGTCTGTGCAAGAACAGTGAGGTAATGTGATGTGACGAGCAGATTTGCCAGCGTGTGGTCATCGAGATTTTGGATATTTTTGCATGCACACATGCACAGACACTTTGTCTTGTCTTATTCCATTCTCTCTTTGCTAATTCCCCTAAAACTACCTAATCACTCCCAATATGTAATCCAATCGGCAAAAAAGCAGTATGTTAAGGTTCATTATGCGTTGACTAATGCACCACACAAGTTTGGATGGAGCTAGTCATGCAGCTCATCTTATTAAACCTGCTCTCTCTCAGTCTGAGCTGAATCCAATTTAAAAACACATGCTGCTCCATGCTTTTTTTACTGTAATACCCACCAAAGATTAGCCTAAAATGGTGCTTTTGGGGCAGCATTGACAAATGCAGACTGTATTTGTGTTCCTATGACATTTTGTCACAGTTTAAGATGCTCTATTTTTCCAGCATGGAAAAATGATAAAACACAGGTATGGCAGGCAGACCTGGTAGCATATTCATGTGTTTTACACAAAGTTGGATCAGGAATTCATCCATCCATCCATTTTCTTCCGCTTATCCAATTCAGGGCCGTGGGCAGTTTCAGCTGGTTCTGCAGTTGTAAACATAATATTTTTTAGCAAGTTTGTGTTATTATTTAGTTTACGCGTCTTTTGTAATAGTATCATTTAATGTTTGAAACCACCAAGTTTGAGTGGTGCTTCTTTCCATTCGATAAAAGCACCGCGAAGTTCAAGCACCACGAAAGGCCATTGAAGTTGCATGAGTACATAAGGGCAGATGCTAAACACCAGCTTGCCTCATTACATCTGCTTATTCATGAAGCAATTGTTGGATAGCTCGCTCGGCCCGGATGGAGGGAGTGTATCATTTTGGCCCCTAAAAAAAAAAAACTAGCACCAAAGGTCTATTTAACACATGTTATAAAATCAAATATCAGAGGAGCTCAACAGTTAATTGATAAAAAAGATGTTATTACGGGTGGCTACATTTCAAATGAGTCATTTCTGTAATGTAGTCAGGGCTTCTGTGAGGTTAATTGAGACCTTGACAGCGCTTTAGTCTCTTCTGCATGCTTGTGTGTCTCGTCTTTCCTCTGGCTAGAGTGTCTGCTCTTGGGCTTTACTGGAAAAGATTTGATCTGAGTGAAAAGTGTATACTTCAAGTGTGTATGTGCACAAGAGTGCTGCCATGGGAACAGGAGGATGAGATAGAGATGTAGATGTAAAATGAAAAACAGATGTATAGGAACAAGCTCATATTCACAGGAGCTGGAGTGGTCTCAGAGAAGTAAAGAGTCATTCTTTATATTAGTTTTTGTGTCTAGGCTGAAGTGATGCTGTCACTCCTGGGAACTGGGAGGAGAGCTTTACTAGTGCCCTGCAGTGTGTGGGAAGATCACCTAGAGTACTCAAAGAATACAGGAAATGACTTAAGCTGACTAACATGAGAAGGATCAGTACATACTGGATAGCACTGCACTAATGATGTTGTTTTTCTTTTTTTTTCATACTTCTGGCTCCAAAGTCATGTACAAAAATCATATGACTGTGTTAACCTTTATATAATTTGCTGAAGGGCATTGTTGGCATCATGACCAAACTGTCTGGTGTTACAATGAAAATCCACCCACCCCTTTGTCCTCTCCTGTCACTCTCCAGCCTTATCTCCTCCTCTCAGCCTTCTGTTCATTAAACAGACATAAACAAAAGAAAGTTTTTTTGTTTGCTGCTTGTGTCTCTGCATTGCATGTGGCTCAGTCTCACTGAGCTCGTGGAAGCAATCACAAGCTGTTTGTTGCTTACCGTTAACAGCCCATACTATGGGAGGGGGTCCAACTTAGTACATAATTGAAAATGGTTGCTGTGGTCCATTTGCTACGCTTTTGTTCCTCCTACATCAGCAACACAGGCACCGCTAGGATGCTGCTCTTGGGGGATTTGTTTTTGTGTGTCATTTGTCCCCTCCATCTCTTTCTCTCCCCCTTGATGCCTTTTTTTTTATTTCTTTATGACAATTCACACTTCAGTTGAGATTGCTCTAAATTTCGATTTCAGCCAAAATGCTCTTTTAAGTAGCTGTCTCTGTTTGGATGCTATTCGTCCCTCACTTCCTCTTTTTTTTTTTTGTCACCCCTGAAATGTTTTCTTTTATGTGAGTGCATCCACCCATATTATGTGGTTGTGTTTGTCTCAAAGTGAGCGCTATCATCTTCTTTAATGTTCCAGAAGTATAGCTGTTAGTATGTCACTTAACACAACACTCTTTCAACCTCTCCAAAGCTTTCTTTCCTTTACTTGTGTCATCCATGCATCACTTATTCCTGATAAAATGGTGTAAATACACTTTTTCCTATGTGTGCAACCTGACACTGAAAAATCTATAGCGATACAGGGTACTTGGGCATCAAATGGACATGCCATTATTCCCCATCCCACCCCCTACCCCACACTTTTCCTCTCTCACCTGAGATTGCTCCTGTGGCAAACTTATTTGCTCACGAGATTTGGCTTTCAATCTGTCTGCCACTGGACCGCCCCTTCTGACCAGCCCAGCCCCTCTCCTCAGGGAAATGCACCAAGGTCTTGAAGTGATTCTTTTTTTTTTTTCCTGTAATGGAACTTCAGGATAAACTAGATTTGATGATCCACCCATACAGGGCCTCTTGGTGGTTCGAGTTTGCCCTCTCTCCCTCTCTAAATCTCATTACTTGAGGCTGATTCTTCAGCATGGAGTCCCCAGGGAAACAGAAGTGTGGAAGGACAAATGAACACAGGAAGTAGAGTGTCACTTCAGATCACAGTTCATGTCAGGAAACCAGTTGATTTGTGAAAGTGCAGAGTGACGAAGTGTTATTTTAAAGTTGAGAGATCTTGCTGTTATTGGTGATGTTGTCTACATTTGTGCTTTTACGCTTTTGTTTCAGTAAGCAGCTGAATTGTGCCATCTTTGTTGTTATCATTTCTAAGTTAAAATGACAGTGACAGTGAGTTGATCCAGCCAGAAAATAAGGTCATCGCTGTAAACAAAGGTAATGAGATTTGGGGCAACAGAAAGTGTTTCAATTAAAATATAAGATATAAAATATATAAGGAGTAAATAAAGTAGACTGTGAGTCAAAAGCAATATTATAGAGAACCAGATGCTACTATTTCTCCTGCTCAGTGGCTTCAGTGTCCAAATCGTGACTTGTGTGATTGAGGTGTCACCGTTCCGAGTGTTCTTGCTGCCTTTTTTTCCTGTTTTGTGACAGCTGCAGGTGTTTGTTCATTTCTTGACAGATGCACGCAATGTCCTTCCTGGCTGCTGTTAGGCTGCTGTTTGACATATGTCCATTGTACAAACTGTCTGTTTTGACTGGTAGTGTGTGAATAAAGCTCAATGTAGTGGAAGGAGGCCATGTGCTACAGACAGACTGGCAGGCGTTAGCAAAGTTGTCAACACCTTTTTTTTCCTTGCTTTTTCCTTGGCTTTTTTTTTTTTTTATTTTTTTTAATTTTCTTTTTTTTTTTTTTTTGTTTTCT
>VUQI01026437.1:0-14316 GCA_015106735.1 Paratilapia polleni
TCCCATGATGCACTGAGCACTTCCTCTTCCTCACTTCCTTTCACTCTCCATGTGTTTATACACCACTTGCATTTAATCATTAGTTATTATTAACTCTTTCTCTCTCCCATAGGTGTGCCTTTTTGTCCTGTCTCCCTCTGCTCTCTTCTGTTTCCCCTCATCCCCAAACCGGTCACAGCAGATGGCTGCCCCTCCCTGAGCCTGGTTCTGCCGGAGGTTTCTTCCTGTTAAAAGGGAGTTTTTCCTTCCCACTGTTGCCAAGTGCTTGCTCACAGGGGGTCGTCTGATTGTTGGGGTTTTCTGTCTAATATTGTAGGGTCTTTACCCTAAAATATAAAGTGCCTTGAGGCGACTGTTGTTGTGATTTGGAGCTATATAAATAAAATTGAATTGAATTGAATTAAATCCACAAAGAGCAGCAGCAGCACAGCTCAGCTGATCACAGCCTGTACACAAATAAAGGAGCTCACAACTTTAAATTATTGTGACTCATCTCTAAGTCATTCTTTTCCCCACACTGCAGCACTGCACCTGATCTTAGGTTTCCCCCACCTGTCAAATCCAACTTTAACCCCTGACTATACTCATTTTCCTGTTTCCATTTCTACCTACAGGTATGTAATGTCACAACTCTATCATTAAGACACAGGAGAATCTGATAGATTATAATCGAGCATTTCATTAAATTAATGTTTAAATGTGCATAAGACATATTCTTTCAGCTGCAGCCCCTGTGGTGTTTTACAGTCTGAGAGCAAGTAAAGAATAAATATAAAAACAGAATTGAATGTAGGCTTAGTCTATGTGCAAATCAGATATAGGCCTAAGGTCAGTAAGCAGAAAAAGGTGTCCTGTTTTAGGATCATATGCTTATAGAACAATAAAATTGTCAAATTGTTTGTAACCAAAGGGGAAAAAAAAACAGAAATCAGGGAAACACAAAGACTTTACACAGTATTAAAAAACTTTAGACCCTCCAACTATCCGCTCAGAGAGGTCCTAGGGATCTTCCGGGAATGGTGAGAATTGATTGGTCAGTAGGCGGTGATTTCATACCTGTTGATCTCTAATCTCAAACATAACCTCCTAACCAGCATAAGTTACCATGGCCATATGTGTAAGAAGTGATCCATTTTCATAGTACAATGAACCCAGGAACCTGAATAAGACAAAATCCTTCTTCATAGTACAGCGCCCAGGTTAGGTTCACAGAGACTATTACCACGATAACTGACTCAGAGTTTAAGTTATCTCTCTTTCTCTCTTTCTGGAAGAGAAAACTCAGAGTTTCCCTCATCTCAGGGTTAACAAACTCTTTTCAGTTTTCAGTAGGCTTCCTTTCGGTAACTGGGCTCAGACCAGTCTGGGATTTACTGTGGCTGTGGAATAGTGGGAGAAGTTTGGTGACAGAGCTTTTCTGATTTCCATATCTCTGTCTCGTGTGGAGAGAGCTGCACTCCCACCTACCTGCTTTTAGATGTTTTCAGGCAAACTCTAATCTGGCCTTCCTGTTCCTGAGTGTAACCAGTGGTTTGCACCTTGTTCTAAATCCTCTGTATTTCCATTCATGAAGGTGTTTTTTGACTGTAGACTTTGACAATGATATGCCTACCTCCTCTAGAGTGTTCTTGACTTGGTTAGATGTTGTGAAGAGTTAATCAAAACCAAGAAAATAATTCTGTCATCTTCCACCTTACTTAATTTCTGTGCTCTTTCAGGCCTTTTAGTGTTGCTGAGCTGGCCAGTGCATTCCTTCTATGTTTAAGAATGGACCAGCTTGTTGATTTGGCCACTCCAAAAGTTTTTGCTGTCTCTCTCATAGGTTTCTTTTGTTTTTTCAGTTTAATGATGGCCTTCCTCACATGCACTGACATGTCTTTGGACTTCATATTTAATATTACAGTGAAAAGCTATAAAATACAAATTTAACCCTTTTTTGCTGACTGAATGTAAAATACTGAATTATTAACTACTGGCTTTAGATTTTTATATTTACTTTATGTTTTATTTAAAGCTGTTTTTCCTGGACTTCTGACTCTGAAGCCTTCTTTGTTCAGTTTGATCCCAGCAGGGGACGCTGTTGGAGCACATTTCCGTGTTGACTTTAAAAACCTTTTCAGTTCCATTATTTTGCTAAATGTTGGCTTTTACTCTGTTTAAACAACCAGAGCAGATACTTTTTAAATCACCAATATAAATATTTAATTTATTTTAAGTATTCTTTGAAAACTTTGAATAAAATAAAATAACTTTCACCCTTTGAAGTCTGCTGTTGGCTCTGCCTTATGTTTTTACACCCACATTTCTGGTCACATTCAGCAGCATGTGAGTAGGAAAAAGGAGGCCTTTGATGTAAAACCAACATGTTCAGACTTGTGCAGCTTTGATTCTCCATGTTTATTTTATTTTTTTTATCTCCATCTGTCCAAATGTCATGGATCAGTGACTTAATGTGATTTAAGGACTTACATAAATAAAGAAGAAACCATACAACAAAACAGTAGTGTTTTTTATTTTAATATTTACAGCACTGTACAAAAGTCTTGAGTCATCCCTTATTTCTTTATATTTTGCTTCCAAGGAGCCAGACTTTCTTGTCATTTGTTTAACGTGGTCTTGAGCAATAGTTCTCTAAGCTTTCTGAAGGTCTTTCAGCGTTTTTCTTTTGCCAGCCAACATCCAGAGAAGAGCTTTGAATGTCCTTCAAGAAGCCTGGAGAACTATTCCTGAAGACTACTTAAAGAAACTACAAGAAAGCTACCTAAGAGAGTTCAGGCTGTGTTGAAGAATAAAGGTTGTCATACCAAATATTGACTTTCAAGCTCATTAGAATTGTACAAACTCTGTTTTTGCCTTATATACTGTATTTCTATGTATGTTTGCACACATTTCAATAAATCACTGCACTTTCTTTCTTTCACCTCATTTTCTTAGCAAATATAAAGAAATGAGGGGTGGCTCAAGACTTTTGCACAGTATTGTGTTTTTAAACTAGAAATGATTAAATTGAAAGTAAATAAAAACAGCTGCTTGTCTGCTGGTAGAGAAACAGAGGCTCCTCTAGTGACTTTTGGAGGTGAGGAGGCAGCTACCTCAGGAGGTAGCTGCTGTTGATGCCTTTGTGAGCTGGGTGGAGGTGTTAACAGTCCAGGAGAGGGCTTCAAAGATTTGGACACCCAGACTCCACCTGCTCCACTGAAGCCAATCTAGTCTTTATGGGGTCTTCTGCAAACATGTTAGTAGGACTGGAACCGGACTTTGGAAACAAGGTTGGACACCTTGAATCATTTTTGTTTTGTTTTGTTTTTGTTTTGTTTGTTTTTTGATTAAGGCAGCTGATTTAGTCTATCCCAACACAGAGGAAGAAGGTGCGGGGCTTTGTTGAGACTGAGCTCCATCGTTTAGGAAGACTACTGCCTTCAGCTGCACAGACAGCACACTGAAAGACCATCACGATTTACAGTTAAGTTCAGACATGGTCCAGTTTTAAAAGCCCTCCACAAATTGTAGCTTTTTTGAATACTTCATTTATTTCTCATAAACCTTGTAAACTGTACGAACTGTGGAGTGGTCTGCTTCCTGGGTCCGCCTGAACCTGTAGCCATGATAGAACAATCTGGCAAACCGTTGGACCCAGCAGACTTTGCCACTCTCCGTACAGCCATCTCCCGTCAAGGTGTGGTCTTGGGGGAGCAAGATCAGGCTTTAAATGCTTTAGCTCAGCAGTTAAGATTAACCACCCAAAATATGGTGAGTTTATTGAGGGATAGAGCCTTGACTTGGGCATGGGCCTATTTGCTGTCTAACCCCACTGAATCTGTGTCTTATGAGAAGTTCCTCTGTGATTTTAGGGTTGTTTTTGACCATCCCCTCTGGGAGGAGGAAATAACCTGTAGGTTGTTTAACCTCCGGCAGGGGAATAGGTCAGTAGCGGAATGCTCCATCAATTTCCGAGCCACAGAATCTGGTTGGGAGGAAAAAGCGTTGAAGGGAGTATTTTATCATGCATTAAATGATCAGTTGAAGGATGAATTGGCTCGCTGAGAGGAGGCTAAAGATTTGGGGGAATTGGTCGATTTAGCTATCCGCGTGGATAACCGTCTCCGTGAACGGAACTTAGAAAAGAACTACAAATCCTGGCCTGGTAGTAGCCGCACCTCTCCACCTGCTTTGTTTCGTCAACTTCCTCCACCCTCCTTTTCCGCTTCCGGGGCGTCGGAGGGTCCGGGTGAACCCATGCAGCTAGGTCGTGCGGGGCTAACACTGGAGGAGCGGCGGAGGAGGATGGAGGCCAAATTGTGCATTTATTGCAGCGCGTCTGGGCACTTTATCGCCTCTTGCCCTGCCCGGCTAAAAGCCAACGCCCACCAGTAACCGCGGGGATACTGGGATCTCCTTGACAGTCAGTTAGTGGAGCAGTTACAGATCCCCACTCTCCCTCTTGACACCCCCATGACTGTGACTGCTCTTAATGGTCAAAGGTTGCCCACCATTACCCATCAAACTTTGCGCGTAAAACTCCTACTCTCTGGCAATCATCGAGAGTCTCTTCCCCCAGTAACCCCTTGATTTTAGGGTTCCCCTGGTTTGAGACCCATAACCCCCACATAAATTGGAAACAGAGGCAGGTTGTGACTGGAGTCCCTACTGTTCCTCCCATTGCTTACAGCCTGCTATGCCACCCTCTCCTCACTCCCTCCCACCGTCACCTTCAGCCCCACCTGACATGACTGGTGTTCTCCCCGAGTACCATGACCTCGCCCTAGTTTTCTGTAAAGAAAAAGCCTTGTCACTCCCTCCACATCGGCCTTATGATTGTGCTATAGACTTCCTCCCTGGGGCACCCTTGCCCTCCAGCCGCCTCTATAACCTCTCCGGCCCGGAATGTCAGGCGATGGAGAAATATATCAAGGAGTCCCTAAATGCTGGCATAATTCACCCTTCTTCTTCCCCAGTTGGGGCAGGGTTCTTCTTTGTGGATAAGAAGGACAAAACACTGCGTCCCTGTATTGATTTCCGAGGGTTAAATCAAATTACCATCAAAAATAAATACCCCCTTTGATCACCTCTGCATTTGACCCTCTTCACCAAGCCTCCGTATTCACGAAACTCGACTTCCGTAATGCCTACCGCCTTGTTCGGATTAGAGAAGGGGATGAGTGGAAAACAGCGTTTAACACTCCCACTGGGCATTTTGAATATTTGGTTATGCCCTTCAGCTTCACAAATGCCCCAGCCGTCTTTCGGGCCCTCGTAAATGATGTGTTAAGGGACTTTTTGAATCTCTTCGTGTTTGTATATCTAGACGACATCCTGATCTTTTCTAAGGACCTGGAGGAACATTGCAGACATGTCCGGCAAGTGTTGCAGAGACTCCTGGAGAACAAACTGTTTGTGAAAGCCGAAAAGTGTGAGTTTCATGCAAAATCTGTAACTTTTTTGGGTTATATCCTTGAGAGTGGCCAGGTGAAGACAGATCCGGAGAAAGTAAAGGCTGTTTTGGACTGGCCCACTCCGTCCACCCGAAAACAGTTACAATGCTTCCTTGGCTTTGCAAATTTTTACCGGCGCTTCATCAGAAATTATTGTCAAGTGGCGCTGCCTCTAACCAGCCTTACCACCTCTTCCAGGCCATTCATCTGAGTTGCTGGAATGAGCATTCCAGCAACTCAAGGCGAAATTCAGCTCAGCCCCTGTTTTGATCCACCCAGACCCCCACAAGCAGTTCATCGTGGAAGTGGATGCGTCGGATTCCGGGGTGGGGGCGGTACTATCCCAACGTGAGGGCCCGGACGGTAAGCTACACCCCTGTGCTTTCTTTTCTAAGAAGTTAACCTCAGCAGAAAGGAACTATGATGTTGGAAACAGGGAACTGCTGGCCATCAAGTTGGCACTAGAGGAATGGAGGCACTGGCTAGAGGGTTCTGTGCAGCCATTCGTGGTCTGGACTGACCACAAGAACCTGGCTTATATTCAGTCTGCTAAACGATTAAACTCCCGACAAGCTAGGTGGCAGTTGTTTTTTGCCTGGTTCAACTTCACTATCTCATACTGTCCTGGTTCATGCAACATCAAACCTGATGCCTTGTCCCATCAGTTCTCCACAGACTCTGAAATCACCCGTGCGGAACCCATCCTTCCTCCGTCCTGTGTAATCGGGGCCCTGCAGCTTGAACCTGACCCTGGCACTGGCCCCCCCGACCGGCAGTACATACCTACCTCCGTCCGTCCTCAGGTAATTTACTGAGCTCACACCGCCCGGTTCGCCTGTCACCCCGGAGTCAGCCGGATGGTCTCCCTCCTGAGTCTCTGGAGAGGGACACCCGGGAGTATGTCTTGGGTTGCTCCGTGTGTGCGGCAAATAAACACAGAAACTAACCCCCAGCAGGTCAGCTTCATCCCCTACCCGTTCCCAGCCACCCTTGGTCCCACATAGCATTGGACTTTGTGACCGGACTCCCACCGTCTGAAGGCCACACCGTCATCTTATCGATTAATGACCGGTTTTCCAAAGCAGCCCACTTCATTCCCCTGTCTAAATTGCCCAATTGCTTATTGACCATGTTTTCCGCCTCCATGGCATTCCCCTAGACATCGTTTCCAACCGAGGACCCCAATTCACGTCACAAGTCTGGAAAGCTTTCTGTGAAGCATTAGGTGCCACAGTCAGTTTGACCTCTGGGTATCACCCCCAATCCAATGGCCTGACTGAACGTACTAATCAGTATCTAGAAGCTGCCCTCCGCTGTGTCACGTCCACCAATCCCTCTCATCTCACCTGGGTTGAATACGCACACAACACACTGACCTCTTCTGCTACGGGACTGTCTCCCTTTGAAGCCTCTTTAGGCTATCAACCTCCCCTGTTCCTGGCCCAGGAGACTGAGATTGCTGTACCCTTGGTCCAACACCACCTGCGTCGGGTGTGGAGACAGACCAAAGAGGCCCTTCTCAGAACAGCAGACCAGAACCGACCAGAAACGGACCCCTCCCTTTTTACGGAGTTCTACAAGCGGCATCTGGATAGGCCTGGTGGGCCGTCTGGGGGCGTCTGTTGGGGGGGGGGGTCCGGGCTGGCTGGTGTGTGTGTGTTTTTCTTCCCTCTCCTGCCGTGTCTTTGATTAATCCTGCACAACTGGGAGCCACTGGGTCATCAGAGGGCTGGGTACTTAGACTCTGCTGTGACTGTGGTTCTCCGCCAGATTGTTCCGACCATTGTAGTGGTAAATTGGCTTCACTTGTTGGTACCCGTTGCTTAGCATTTGCTGTGACTAAATCCCGTCCTTGTCTCTCGTTCCTCAGTACCATGGTGGAGAATCCAGTTCTTGTCACGGTCGCCTTTTGGACTTCACTCGCCTCGCTTCAGCGGAGCTCTCAGCAGGCTGTTCGCCTGCCACCTCAGCCCTCTGTCCTACCTCTGTTGCTTGCTACACTTGGACCCGCGCCTGCCTGCCCACTCTCCACCATACCTGCATTAGAAGTTCTGGGTCGCCAGCCAGCTCTCCGACTTCCCCCCTCTCATGAACCATTCACCGGATACCAAGTAAGGTCTCGCATTCACCATCCTCTATCTCTGCTCACCTTGACCCTAACTAAATTCTCCTTTTCTTCTCCTTCACAGACTCTCCCTGATTGCCACTCTTATTTTGTTGCCAGTATAAATCGTTCCCCTTGTTATTCTTTGTCTTGTCAATAAACCTTGTAAACTGTACGAACTGTCCGCCTGAACCTGTAGCCATGACAGTCCCAAAGAGTCACATGGGGATCCTTTCATACTTGACCCTTCATAAAGAATGCCATGACTCTACTTTGGTATGTTTTAGCAGAGATAAGAGCAGTCCAGCTTTAAGGAGAATCTGATTGTGCCTGTTCCAGCTGCTGTAAAAAATTATCTTAAGGAACTGAGGATTCTTTGCCATTGCCTCATTTAATGTCATTACAGCATATTTTAGAGGAAAAAGTGGTGTGTGACATGCAGATTCAGTGTCATGGTGAAGGACACTTCACTTCAGGAAAACAGCACAGGAGGAGACATGGATAGAAACAAAACCCCTAACATTAGTGGTCTCTTTCTTCAAGTTTTCCTTTTTGTTTTGAGTCTGCCTCTCTGAAACATTGATAGACTTCTGACATGTTGAAGTGTCCTTCACCATGACATACATTCAGACCAGGACAAATAAAGTGAAGGAAACATGAAATGCCAACATGGCACTCATGCAAGTTCATGTTTGCAATGGAGACAAACTATGAAGGCCTTGTTCTGTGTAAAATGCACTTCATATTATATTATTAGTCAAATTAACAGGTTAAAATCCACCATCACTTAGAAAGACAATGTATCAGAAAGGAAACTCTAAAGAGCCAGGCCCAGTTTAATTTTTTGCTTGAGTTCAGTGTATTTCATTGTGTTGGCTGTCCAAGTTGGATTAGGTGACTTTGGGTTTAGTTAGGGGTTATATCCAATTTCACTTCAGTTCAAATCAATTTTATTTATATAGCACCAATTCACAACAACAGTTGTCTCAAAGTGCATTACATTGCAAGGTAAAGACCCTACAATATCAGGGAGACTTGGTGACAGCGGGGAGGAAAAACTCCTTTCTAACTGGAGGAAACCACCGGCATAACCAGGTTCAGGGAGGGGCAGCCATCTGCCGTGACCGGTTGGGGGGTGAGGAGAAAGAGAAGAGAGAAAGGAGAGCATAGGGAGATAGGACAAAATACACACTATAGGAGAGAGAAGCCAAGTGTTAATGACATGCAGTAGAGGTATGAAAACACACTGGGAGTGAAAAGACAGGAGTGAAGAAGTGCTTAGTGCAACATGGCAAGTCTGTCAGAAACCTGCAGCCTATAGCAGCATAACTAGGGATGTTTCAGGAGACAGGTACGAAGACAGGGATGGAATGAGGGAGATAGTAAGGGAGATAGGGAGAGGAGGAAGAAGATGGGGGAGATAGGGACAAAGATAGGGATGGAATGAGGAAGACAGAGAGGGAGGAACATATGGAGCAAGTGAGGAAGATAGGAAGGGACTGAGATGGGTGGGAGATGAGGAGGGAGATAGGGAAGGAGTGAGGAGATAGGGATGAAGGTACGGATAGAATGAGGGAGGGAGGAAGATATGGAGGAAGATAGGGGAGAGAGGGAGGCAGATAGGGAGGAAGATACAGAGGGAAGGAGACTGTGAGGAAGAAAGGGAGAGAGGAGGGGAAGCTAGGGAGTGAGGAAAGGAGACAGAGAGGAAACAGGGAGCCAGGGAGGGAGTAGGAGGGAGGGAGTTAGGGAGGGAATAGTAAGGGAGGGAGATAGTGAGGGCGGGAGGAAGATAGCAAGGTAGGGGGGAGGAAAAATGGGAGGGACATAAAGAGAGAGGAAGGATGTTAGGAAGGAAGACAGGGAGAGAGGAAGTGAGAGAGATAGGGAAGGGGTAAGAGAGAGGAGGGAAACAGAGAGCGAGTGAGTTACGTAGGAAGATAGGGAGGGAAGGCGATAAGATGGAACGTAGGGAGGGAGGGGAGTAGGGAGGAAGATAGAGAGGGAGACAGGGAGGGAAGGAGATAAGGTGGAACATAAGGAGGAAGCGAGGGAGGAAGATGGGGAGAAGATAGGGAGGGAGATTGGGTGGGAGGGAGGAAGGAAAGATAGGGAGGGAGGGAGGAACTTCGGGACAGAGGGAGAAAGACAGTGAGGAAGATAGGGAGTGATGCAGGGAGATAGGAAGGAACATAGGGTGAGAAGGAGATAGGGAGAAAGGGAGGAAGATAGGGATGAAAGAAGGGAGGTAGGGAGATAGGAGGAAGGTAATGGGGTAGGATGGGAATGAGATAGGGAGGGAGGGAGGATTGGAAGGAGGTACAGAGGGAAGGAGATAGTTAGATACGGGGAGGGAGGGAGATAGGGAAAAAGATAGGGAGGGAGGGACATAGGGATGGAGGGAGGAAGATAGGGAGGGAGGAAGGGAAATAGTGAAGAAAATAGGGAGAGAGGGAAGAACGTAGGGAGGGAGGAAGATATGTATGAAAGAGACTGTCCTCTAAAAAACGACCTCATAGGTTGTGTGTGCAAGCACGTTTTTACGACCAATACCTACGTTTTAAAATTAAGCGATCTCTAGCGGTCATGCACGAAAGGGCACGTGAATAACGTGTTCGGTTTTCTCCGGCATATTTCGAAGAAAGACGGAAATATGGATTTTTTTTTTTTTTTTTGTGAAATATGGATTTTCTCAGACCTCTGTTTTGGTAGCTCTGGGTCAAATAAAGTATGATTCTGTTTATTTTAGAAAACAAAGATCGCCGAATTAATTATTAACACTTTATTTTTGCTTTATACCACTGGGTGTCCTGATAACCGTCAGTGGATTACTTTGATATTGAAGAAAAAAACCTTCTGACTGTATAAGTGTACTGAGGCAGCAATGGTTCCGCAACAGAACTTGCCCGAGAATCCGACTACTTTTAAGATTTCTTCCCTATTAACGTAATCTAGTGATAGTTAGCACTATGTCCAATGATACACAGCACTAGAAACTGTTATTAGTTAATTCGGCACATTAAATTTAAAAAAACAAAAGGGGGCGGGGGGGCTACAAAACGAGTCTGTCTGATGTACGTAACATCCAGGTGTTTGAAACCAAAAACATAATATTCAACCTCAAATGTATTAAATTACAGCAGGCAGTGTATCGTTGTTTATTGTCCAGTCTGGGATTCTAAGTAAAATAAAAAAAAAATTAAAAAAAAGTCAGAATAGAGTGACCGTAACATTGCGCATGCCTAGTTGGTGTCATTGACATTAAAGTTAGCTATCTTATTTTTTCTTAGTATGCTGTGCTGACTTGCTTGCCACCTTCTTGGTAAGTTACGACTGAGCTTTTTTTTTGTGTATGCTACACTTTCTGTTATGATTGTACCTATATATACATTGTGAATGTGACCTGCCACAGTCTGAAATAGTTCAAAATCCATCATGTAGGCTGCTGTCATTCGTTATTCTAAAAGTAATGCCTTAATACCACAGCTAATCAATCCGCAGAAACTTTAGCAAACTTTATGATGAGTTAAGTCAAATATGCTTCAATCTAAAGGGACACTGAAAAATGCCACCTACATTCATATAGGCCTATTGTCTGCATTTTATATTGTCACTATAGCCAAGTTATGAGATTGTATTTAATGGTTTTATAATTCTTTTACTGTGCAGGTCTTCTTCCAGCCACCTGATTACAATCTACAGAGTTGATCTTCTTTAAAAGTGAACCCAAAGGCTCTTATAATAGTCACCTCTCCCCTGTTCTATTCTGCTCTGATCTATTCTTTTCTGTTCCATTTTATTCTGCTCCTTTCCCAACTTTGTTTTTCTGTTTATCCCTGTGTATTTCTATCACGTCTTCCTCCCCTTAGTTTCTCTCTCTCTCTCTCTTTCTTTCTGTGTGTGTGTTTTTTTGCCTGTATTATAATGGCAAGCTACACCCATACAAACATACTGGAAGCTGCTTGAGGATAGCTTTATTGAATGCACACGAGCTCCCACATCTCAGCCTCATCAGCATCTTTGCAAAGTGACAGTGATGGCAGACCCTTAACCAGTGAAGAAGGTTGGTTCAGATATTTTGGGATGAGTTCCTCTTGTTTTCAGTGCCTTCTTGTATTACCAGTGGCTGCTGCTGCATCCTAGTAATTGTCAGTAATTGTCAGATATATAGCCATAAGTAATTTTTCTTATGTGATATTTGATTATAAGGTTCCGTGAATCTTTGCACATCCTTTTGGGTGATTTTTGCAGTTATGAAGTGGAGAAACAGTGTAAGGAGCAGCCATTCTCTTACCCATTTTGTACCCCTCATATGATGGCTGTGGCAGTGGATGGAAATCAAAAACTTTATCAGATCAACAAGTGTGGGAGGCAGAACTTAATGTGTTTAATTACCTTATTCTTCTTTCCTTAGGAACATGATCTCAAATGCAAAGTAAATTTATTTGTTTTTGTTCATCATAACCCAGCCATGTCAGCTTTAGATTTCATGTGCTGATTCAGGTGCTTTACATTCAGTCTGTTTTTAGATCAAGTGGAGAGGTGGGAACCAGATCGGAGCAGCTTCCACTGTGGGTGAGGAGGTGGAAAAGCGAATAGCTTTTTGTCTTGGCTTGCCATCACAACTGAATTCATTTCCAAATCAGGTTAGTGGGCTGTTTGCTGTGACACTGATATAGTGACACTGATAACTGATAGTTGAGTAAATGTGTAATTTTCACATGTTCAGACCTGTGAGAATCTGGAAAAGGTGGGGGAGAGCCTTAAAGTCCTTCAGTCAGAGCTGTGACTTGATGACACACAGGCACACCAGTGGGTTTGTTACGTTCAGGGCTGGGCTCAGAGTGGACGCTCATTTTGTGTCCATAAAGTTTGTGTTTAACATGCTTACCTAAACTTTAAAAATTAGGAATATCCATTTGTTTTTTAAAGGATCCAGAGGTCAAGGCTCCCTGCTGGATTTCCAGACCAAGATAGAGCACTGTGTGTCAAGCAGCAAGCCCAGTGCCTTCACAAGCAAACAGGTACATTTGTTTGTTGGTGGTATGCATATTTTTCTTAAGACACCAGCAAACAGCAGAAGACATCTTGGTGATGAATTAGAGAGGCAGAAAAAAATGTTCTTCTCTGCTAAATGAATATGACGCCATGGTAGAAGCAGCAGACAGAGTTGGGCCGCCAGTGGACGTCTCCAGTGATGTTATGTTTTCCTGTGGCAGCTGCCCTTTGATGGTATGCTTTACATTAGTTTTGCTTTAGTTAAGTGTACTATCAGTGAAGATTATTTAATATCAAGTAAAAGTGTCCTGTGTTCTTTTAATTTAAGGCAGGCTTGGCATTCTGTCCAAAAAAAGAAGGTGATAGCTGTGAGAAGGCTCGAGGAAGAGGACGTGATACTCCTGAAAGAGATGAGGCAATACTGGAAGTCTGTCAGGCAAAGAGAGATGAGTTTGCAGAATGCCACTGTGGAGGAAGGAAGGAACAGAAGAAAGGTTGGTTTGACTTGTCCTAGTATAATTCCTGAAGTATTTGGGCCCTGTCCTTAGTGCTTCTTCTGGCTTGAAGAAGCACTAAGGAGCGTTTGAAAAAGTTGGAGTCATTTTATGATCTTTTTTTGATTGCCTTTTAGAAGGCCATTGTGGTATACTCAGACCTGCTGAAAATGAAAAAAATGTTTTTCTTTATCTTACTGGTATGTAAAACCTCCAATTTTAGCTGTTCTTCAGGCGCTAAAAACCTGACTTTCTCTAGCTGCTTTTAGTGGCAGTTATGTCATGTGAAAATTCAAGAAAGATTCCTGACTGACTGCTGTGCTGTGTTGTGTGTAAACCTAAAGGTCCTGACTCAGGTCTGTGGTGTATATCGAACTGGAAGCTAAACAGCAGATACAGCTGCAGAGAGGAATACCTCAGGATCTTCTAGACTCCCGGGACTCATGCAGAACCACTGAGGGGGCTTGACGATGAAGATGATGGAGGGACAGTATGACAGCACTTCAGAAAGTGGTTCTGATGAGGAGGATGTGTAACTGCATGACACCAGAAGAGGTGTGGATCTTATTCTCTGAACATTCTCTAAACTTTGCCCATATTTACTGTGATGGTAAATGGACTGGTACTTATATAGCGCTTTTCTACTCAGTTTCTGTGTACTCAAAGCGCTTTACACTACAGGCCACATTCACCCAGTCACACAGCACTTTTATCTACACTTAAGTGCTCACTAACATTCACACACACTCACACTCACACTCACACTCCGATGAATGCATCAGGGGCAACATGGGGTTCAGTATCTTGCCCAAGGATACTTCGGCATGCAGACTAGGGGAGCCAGGAATCGAACCACTGACCTTCCGATTAGTAGACGACTCGCTCTACCTCCTGAGCCACAGCCGCCCCCAATAATGTGATAATAACTTTGATTTGCATTTTCTGTTACCAACACTAAGGGCCACTTGGATGATGTCAATCAGCATGAATATTCTCTGCTGCGACCCCACCTGCTGTCTTCCCCCCTCCATATCTGACAATGACAGCTGACTGTTGTGTTGAGCTTCTGTGTTAAAGCTGTTCTGTCCTCGGATCAAATCCACTCCACTTGCTCCTCATCGTCCAAGCTCTACATTAAGTGTGTGCACTGTTTGTACTCAGCTGTCAGTGAGAAACAAAAGCCCCCGGTACACCACCAACCCATTCACGTTTCAAATCGATTTTCCTCACTCAGCGACACACCCGCTGGTTATTGGTGACTCTATTCTCAGAAACGTGAAGCTAGAGA
>VUQI01026438.1:0-10942 GCA_015106735.1 Paratilapia polleni
CCCCCCCCCCCCCCCCCCTCATTTCTTCAGTAACGTTGGTATTCACCATGCAATGTTATCCAGATCAATATGGAAGGCTCTTTATAATGATTTTAATGATTTACTGCAGCAAAGGTGACAGTACAATCACCAGTTTACAATGAAAACTACAGCCTAAATCAGCACAACATGCAGAACTGCATTTTTCCTCAAGCAGGATTTAACCTGCATACATTTGTGCTGCCCCCCCATTCAGGTTCCTATGGTTCCTAGGGCCATATTTTCTAATTTCCTAAGACAAACCTTCCCCTATTGCACATAGTAATACTCGTTGTTTTTCAACCAGTGAACCAGTGTAATTGTTCACACACTTTAGCGTGAACAATTACATTGAAGCAGGATCTTTTGTTCTCATGTTTTTTTGAGTTATTAAAATGGTGTTTGTTAAAATTGTGAAATAGGTTGTACACCTAATCCAGGACAGAGCCATACACCTCCACCTCACACAGAGTCAGGTACTCCTCTCTTCCTGGGATGACTATGTTAACACAGCGGCCATCCATCCCATTACATTCCACAGCGGCACCTGCTGGGATGCTTGAGATCACAGCACACCTGGCAGAAGAAGCAGAAATCATTTGTTTAACCTGAGAAGTTTGAGAGAGTTTACTTTCACCGTGTGTCTAATTTGACAGAGGCTGTGAACAACATTGGGTTCTTTAGGCTTCACTTCACTTTGAGCAGTTTAGAGCTGCAAAAGGAGACAACCTTGAAGGGGATATCTGGCAAATTACAGGTAAGGTTTTTTCTTTCTTTCTTTTTTTTTTTTTTAAATGGGCAGTTGCAGAAACTTGATCATATTTATTTCCTGTGTAGATTTTGGACCTTTCCCTCCTTGACAAACGGTTTTGCAGGGCTAACATTTTTGTCTCCTTTGTAGAGGTCCTCTTTGTGTTTCTACCTTTAGTTTATTTGGATTTCCACATTAACTTCAACTTTGTATTTATGATTAACTTTCTATCAAGCTGCTGCTGTACACTAAAGCTGCTATCATCAGGACAATGAAATACAAATCTCCCAACTAAGTTCCACTTTGTAATGAATTTAATATAATTAAAATAGTTGCAATTTCTAGTGTTTGAAGTACCTGGGATTGTTGTTGCCATTGTTTTCAAGAGAATCTCCAATGCAGATCTCGAGTTGAAGGATACTGGTTTCTCCTCATCACATTCAAATCAGGACTTTACTTTAAAGGTAGCCATGTATTCTGAATGAATGTGGGATGACTAGTGCAGCGGACAAGTGTGTAATTTCTATGTATACATTTTATTCGACTGAAAAACAAATGTTTATTTTGGAAAGCTGCCAGGGGTTGGTGACTTTTGCCTTGATATACAGTTTTGTCCTCATTTCCCCTAATTTTTACAACAGTGGTGGCATGAACCTTAGGGCAACAATAGTCTGTATCCTAAGTTGAAATAAACTGGAATTAGGTGGAAGCTCATATTAAACGTGACCAGAGTTTCAAATAAAGTGAGAGTATAAGCACTCCTGATGAGCCAAAAGCTCAGGCTGCAGGCTGCTATAAACTCTTGATTTCCAATTGTTTTTTCTACTCTTGGGTCTGGTTGACCTTGGCCTTGCACAGATCACCTTATATTTTCACATCTGGCACAGAAAGGGCTGTGGCTCGGAGTGGATCACCCCAGCCTAGTTGCTTGTTATCAGTCTGACTGCTCTGCTTAGCAGTATTCTGCATGTTATGGAGGTTGACCAAAAATGTTTTTTGGGTGGTGAAGGAAAGTTATATTTGCTAAAGAAGAAAGCACAACAGTCTCATGTTTTGTGGACCAACAACAGTCAAAATATTTTTTAATTTAATACTGTTTAAATTATGCCACTTCAGAAGACTCTTTCGTCAAACCCCAGTATGAAGCAGGATTTTTGACTAGGCTCACTGCTGCTTGTCAGTCAATTGTCTAATTTCCTTTGAGCTTCTGAAAAAGGGAGACTTTATAAAAAAGTATTGCATAAACATTTAATGCAATACTTTTGGTAAAACCCTTAAAGATTTAATTGAAAATCCACTGTGGTAGTGTACAGAGGAAAAAATCCAAAATGTTGTCATTGCCCAAATACTTATGGACCTAACGATAACTACTGATATGTTGAGAAAATTGTTGGGGCACAATACCCATAAACCTCCACTTCACAGAGTGCAAGAACCTTGTATGAACCAGGTAGGCACACAGTCACATAACATCCCTCCACACGATTACTGAAAGTTATGTGTGAGCTCCCTGCAGGCACTGAAGGAATTACAGCAACCCTAAAAGAGAGGAAAGACCCATTAATGATGTACAGTATCCTCTTGGGAACATTTTCAGTGGTATAGTTTGGTTGTGGTTAAAGGAAAAAGGTATGCTGTAACTTGACCTAAGGTTCCTTTTTTTTGTTTGTTTTTTTTAAACTGGCTGTGTATCCAGGGCAGAATTTACATGACTAATAATAAATCTGTGCTGTAATCAGCCCACAGGGGACTGTGCTCTTTCCATTTCTATTCGCCTTCTACACCTCAGAGTTTCAGTACAACTCCATGTCATGCCACCTACAGACCCAAATACTCTGATTCTACATGGTTTGGATGTATTAATGAGCAGGAGGAGGAGGACAGAGCATTAGTGATGAGTATTGGATGATTTTGTGAAGTGGTCTGGGAGGAATCATCTACTTTTGAATGTGAATAAGACCAGAGAGATGGTGATTGATTTCAGTAGGCAGAGGATGGCTACATGAACTGTATGTATCCTGGGACAGGATGTTGATGTGGTACAAGTACTTGGGCTTGCACTGCCTGGGCAGTACAAGTAAAAAACTTGCACTGCCTCTCCTTAAATTTTAAGGTCAGTGCCACCAAAGTATTTTTTTTTAAGTAAACATGCACAGTATTGTAAAACCATCAGTCCTACTGCTCTGAAAGACAACAGCATCTTGTAAAGCACATACTGGTCAGCCAGCAGTAAACATGGAAGCACTTTTGCATGCTAGCAGTAAAGATTTAAAGAGTAAAATTTCCTTATTTCATCATTACCTTCAAATTAAGGACACATAAAGTACAACTGAATTTATCTCCAACACTGAAGATTCAAGATATTCAGGATTTAAATGTAGAAAAAAGGCTTTGAATCAATACTAATACTAATGAAATTAAAAGGGCAACATGGATTTTAAATAATTGAAATGTATTTCAGTAGTGTTGCATTAACCGACTTTTCTTGCAGCAGGCATAATGACAGTACATCAGTTGTTTACAATGAAATCAACTCAGTAACAACATTACAACTTGAAAAATATTAACACATCAAGTATAATGAACAGGTTGAAAATGCAGTTATACAATGATGTCACAAGCTGGAATATCTCATCGCTTGAGTTTAATCAATTGAAGGAAGAGCTTTTTTTTTTTAATGACAGTCTGTGTCTGAATGTGTTGCTCTACTCTTTGCTGAAATACCACAATGCAATCAAAATGCAATTAGTGAAGCAATTACTGAAATATAGATGTTTTTTTCTTATTATATGGAAGCTTAAGCTTTCAAGCTTTCAATTTTTCATTTATATGATGATCTGTAAGAGTAAAAATTTGCTGTTATAAACCTAATCCAGTCTAGAGCCATACACCTCAACCTCACAGAGAGTTAAGAACTCTTCTTGATCAGGGATGACTATGTTAATATAGCGGCCTTCCATCCCATTGCATGAGAAATTAGCAACAGCACCTCCTGCGATACTTGCAATCACAGCACACCTGGGAGACAAAACAGAAGTTAAAAAAATGTTAGCTGAATTTAAAAACCATTTTGAGAGTAACCTATGTAGACTTGTCAGGTCAAGTTTAGACTGCATTTAGATGTATAGTTTTCTCATACATGTATAACTTTATTTCCAGAGAATTTATGGGTTTATTCTCACAAATGGTTTGACAACATCCCCAGTATCCAAGAAATACCCAAGTTATGCTTTTTGGTGCTGGCCAGGTAGTACATTAAATTAAAATGACTCTTTTACTACTGCTGTTGGAAACAGAGCTATAAGAGCAACAAGACTGAACCCCATTTGTACGTAGAAATTTAATGGTTAAAAGTGTCAACAGCCTCACTAGTGACTCTGAGGGTGCATTTGGGCACAGGTAAATGCTAACATCAGTACACCATTCTTATCATAGCAATTTAAATTATATTATACAAGGGATTTCTGACACGTTAGTGCAATGCATGTTAATGCATGTTAGCATTCTTTAAATTTTAATCTGTTGATGCACTTGATAAAAACTAAAAGTGATAAAGGTTATTTTAGTTGACTGTATCTGGATCATTATTTATGTATTCCATTAAAAAACAGAAAAAAAAACCTTATGGTGCTGCTAGAGAGTGAAATTTTGTGATTAATCCCCTGTAGATCATAAACATATAAAATTACACTGCAACCTAACAGAAGCTGACATATTTCAGCTTGCCCCCTAATGTGCAAGACGTGTTGAAAGGCAGGAGAGATGTGGCTAAGCAAGAAATCACTAGCAGTCTTTAAGTTACCTGGGATTGTTGTTGCCATTGTTGTCAAGGGAATCTCCAATGCGGATCTCAGCTCCGTTGAGTCGTTGTGGGTCAGAATCAATGTTGACTATTTTAACAGAAAACACTTTATGTTTTTTGCTCAGATTAAGTCGCCACCAGGGGCTGATGTTGTTGCTTGTGTGAGTGCAGGAGCCTTCTTCCCACTTGCTGTTACGATTTCCATCTATGGCATTGTATGCAAAGCCAAATTCATACAACGAGGACTGTGTGGCTTTTCCTTGAAGTGCAAGATTCTCTTCTGCAAAAAGAATAAGTTTATACAAATAACTGTTGACACCTGGCTGTGTTTGTTGTTAGGCTTGCAGAAATTCAATTTTTTTGATTCAGTTTTTTTTTTTTTGGTTTTGTTTTTTTGTTTTTTAATACAGCACCATTTCACAACACCAGTCAACTCAAGGTGCTTTATATTGCAAGGTTAAAAACCTACAATATTAGAGAGAAGACCCCAATGATCGGACGATCCCCTATAAGCAAGCACTTGGTGATGGTGGAAAGGACGAGACCTCCAGCAGAACCAGTGGGAAGTGGATCAAAATTGCTCATTGCATCATGGGTAGTCCCCCAGCCTGAGCCTATAGCAGCATAACTAAGGGGTGGCTCAGATTAAGCCTTACCTATAAGCTTTGTCAAAAAGGAAGGTTTTAAGCTGAATCTTAAGTTGATCTTCTGAACCAAAACCAGGAACTGGTTCTACAGGAGAGGAGCTTGATACCTGCCTCCTATTCTACTTTTGGAAACTCTAGGAACAACAAGTAAGCCTGCAGTCAGAGAACAAAGTGCTCTATTGGGATAATTTGGTACTATGAGATCTTTAAGATACGATGTGGCCAGATCATTCAGGACTTTGTATGTGAGAAGAAAGATTTGAAATTCAATTCTGTATTTACCAGGGAGCCAGTGAAGAGAAGTTAATATAGGAGAAATAGAGATATCTCTTCTAAATCCCAGATAGTACTCTTGTTGCAGCATTTTGCCTTTTCAAGGAGCTTTTAGAACAACCTGATACTAAGAAATTACAGTAGTCCAGCCTAGAAGTATGGACTGGTTTTCAGCATCACTCTGAGATAGAATGTTTCTAATTTGTTGCAGCTGAAAAGGCAACTCTAGATATTTGTTTTTTGTGCATTTGAAAGGACATATTGTTTGAAAATAAGGTTCCTCACAGTGTTACTAGAGACCAAGCACAGAGATGAGTCCACTGTCAGAGGCCATAAGAAGATCATTAGCAACTTTCACTAGAGCTGTTTATGTGCCATGATGTACTCTAAATCCTGATTAAATTCATGAATATTTTGCAAACAAGTTCATAAAGTTATTACTACGGAGAGAAAGGAATAAGCAGTTCAGCAGAGCTCTTTCTTTGTTAGCCTGGCTACAATGCTGAAAAAAAACCTGGGGTTGCTCCTGTGGTCCTCTATCATTGATGAATAGTAAGTAGTCCTAGCTTTACAGAGAGCCTTTTTTTTCATAAATTGACAGACCATTTTTCTAGGCTAGGTGAAGGTCTTTTAAATCAGTAGGTATGCCAGTTCCTTTCCAGCTTACAATGTGTACTGAAAATATGATGAAAAGATTCCCCCCCCCCTTTTGGTTATTTGCAGTCATTTAACCGCTTAATGCACCTTATTACATCTATAACATATCAACCTGAAATTTTGAGCTTATACCACAGCTTGGTGATAAGGCTGCATACTGTTCACATTTTTTTATGTAATAGTTTATATTCTCACCAGTTGGAGCAGGGTATCCGTAGACTTCCACTTCGCAAAGTGTGAGGATCTTTTGTGAACCAGGCAGAGTCAAAGTTACATAACGTCCCTCCACATGATCAGTGAAAGCCACAGTGAAGGATTCACCTGCACGAACTCTGGAAATTGTACCCACCCTAACAGAAAGTGTGAGAATAGAATATATATAAAATATATATCATTACTGTCATTGCACATAGTTTGTCATAGCAGCAGATGTCAGAACCTGTTATCATCAGCATGGTAATAATACAGTGAGGCCCATAAGTTGTTGTATAAAGACACAAATTTTTAGTTTTGCCTCTGTACACCACCACAGTGGATTTTAAATCAAACTATGAATATGTGATTGAAGTGCATACTTTCATCCTGCTACTTCTATCAGCAGCCACATCATCAAACACTGGCAGCCATTCATGCCCATGCCATAACATTGCCTCTACAATGTTTGACAGATCACGTGGTATGCTTCAGATCATGAACTGCTTCTCTTCTTCTCCATACTTTTCTCTTCCCATCATTCTGGTACAAGTTCATCTTGGTTTCAATGATTTTTTTCTGAACTGTTCAGGCTCTTTTAGATGTTTTCTGGCAAAGTCTAATGTAGCCTTCCTGATCTTATTCTTGAGTCTAACCTCCTTGTTGTAAACCCTCTGTATTTCCATTCATGAACACACCTGTTGACTGTAGACCTTGACAATGATATGCCTATCTCCTCGATAGTGTTCTTGACTTGGCTAGAAGTTGTGAACTTTTTTTCTTAATATAAAAATAATTCTGTCGTCACGCACTTCAGTTGTCTTCTGTGGTTTTTCATGCCTTTTGGTGTTGCTGAGCTGGCCAGTGCATTCATTCTGTTGATTCAGACTGTTGATTTGGCCACCCCTTTGATTTTTGCTCTCTCTCTTATAGGTTTATTTTGTTTTTCCAGCCTAATGATGGCCTCTCCTTGGGCCTCATATTTAAAACTCCAGTGAAAAGCTGTAAAATACAAATTCAACACTTTGAATCAATATCAGATATTATGTCTGTTTCATTTGTCATGAAATAAGAAGGAAACCGGCCTCACCTGGCTATGAAACTGCTTGTCAGTCAATTGTCCAATTAATTTTGAGCTTCTGAAAATGGGGGACTATGTATAAAAAGGGCTATAATTCCTAAACAGTTAATACAACTTTGAATTAAAGCTGAAAGTCTGCTCTTCAATCATATCTTGATTTTTTTGATTTAAGATCTACTGTGTTGTTCTACAGAGGCAAAACTACAAAATCGGTGTTTGTCCAACAAATTGTGGACCTAACTGTGGAATAAATCCAGACTTGCTCCACTGTATACTGTATTATTCACTTTATGAATCATGTTGGGATGTATTTTTAAGTAGCAGTATATCTGTAACAAACACTGGGTAGTTAGTTATAGAGCAAACCACTCCAAAACATTACCATAACACTTACCTAGTCATAGGCAGCTCTTTCACCTTGTTTTTCTTTCTACAATTATCTATCTTTCAAACCCTCTCTCACAAAATTCACAAAACTAGTAGTTCTGCAACCTGTGCATTCACTATTTTAAAAAGATAATGAATGGATTAATGTAGAAAGAAAGATATGGCGCTCAAATGGGCCAAAATTGTCAGCTAACAACATCAGTCCTGTTTACTTCTGTTTGAAAGACAGAAGTAAGCAAACACTGCAAATACCAATACAAATATAAAAAGGCTAAATAAAAGACAAAAAAATCATCATATTGCTGGTATTTCCCTTTGTCTTTATATTTACTGACTTTGGGTTTCCTAAACCTTCATTGTTCAAAGAGTTGCCTATGTGGATCTCCAACCCTTTGAGCCTTTGCCCACAACAGTCTCCTCTGTTGGTGATGTTGATAGAAGTGATAATGTAGGACTGAAGCAGGTCCACTCTCCACCAGGGGTTGGTCTGTTCATTAGTGTGGGTGCATGAACCGGCATTATAGTCAGCATTACGGTTTCCATCAACTGCGTTGTGGGCAGCTGCCCGGATGTTGTCAAGACGGCTTGACTGGGCTGCTGTACCACGCAAGGCCACATTTTCTGTGAATAATGGAGTTACAATGCATATAAAAGATATAATGAAAGGAAACACATTCAAGTAGACAGCTTAAGGCTGTCTATAGGCTAAGCATGCAAGTTATTGCTATGAGTTATTTACTTCATGAGTTAGCTTGATATATGATAGAATGAGTTATTCTGCAATATGACTTTCATAAAGGTCAGTGTAGCTTTTGCAGCAGGACAGCAAAAATGCAAATTTTTATGCAGAACACAATTCTAAAAAGCAAAATATACTGCATATCAATGACCTATAGGCACTTGTTGCTAGAGTTGTGAGGCAACTCAAAACTAGTTGGCTTGCCTATAAATATGTGTCTTCTTTGGAAGAAACTAACTCTAATACTTCAAACAGTCCAGACAGTCAAATTATAAAAATGGATCATCCAAACCATGAAGAAGAAGCACATCAACATAATTCTCGTACTAGGCCCCCACAAACAGTTTTAACTCTAATAAATAAATATGGGCAGCATGGCATAGAGTGCAGAAAAAAAAATGCTTGTGGCATAGCAGCAATAACTTTATTAACACAAGATTGCTCTAAATCTGACAGTAAATAATGTTCCATGTTCTTCTACACATCCAGCTAGTTTGCTTTTATACTGTGTTGTTAGTACTTGTTAATTTGCACCACTCTTGGTAGACTGTGTTGGTCATTATTAAAATAAACTGTTTGCACCAGCATTCACATATTCACACATTATTGGTAGAACAGAGCATTATAGTCCCATCACTGCTTTTTTTTTTTTTTTAATTGTGGCCTCACATTAATTTGCCACACATAGTCAATCTCGCCCCGAGTTATTCTTAGTGCTTAACCTAAACCTAAACCTAAACCGCAAGTAAAATTAAACAAATCAAGTTAAAACAAAATGAAAATGCATAAGACAAAGTTCCAGATATATGATAAATTATAAACTTGTGACTTATGCCATCACCACCCCTTGAACCTGTTATGGATCTGTAAAACAGGACTGTTATCTCTCGGCAGCCAATAATGCTATGTCTACTGCATGAAGGACTGTTGCCAAAGGACACATTCATGCAAAGGTGATATGCCATGTTTTTACATTTAGTACATTACTCTCACATCACACTTACGGTAACTGGAAGTTGAGCTCGTTCTTAAGAAGAGTAGCAGAAGGAAAACACTCACTTTCATCATTCTGGTTGAGAAAGATAATATCTGTTAATAATAAACAATACTTATTCCTTTCAAATTCTTAGTTATTACTGTTAAAAGTGTATTAGGACTATTTAAACTCCACCTTTAAGATGAAATCACACAACTATGTCGTCAGAAATGACCTAAAAGTTTTTGGTTTTGTTTTTTTCCCTTGTGGGATCTGGTCAGTGAGAGTCTGATTAAAACAGTATTTTTCCTCGGGATTAAATGGTCAGAAGTGAGATGCACAATGTGTAGATACTGAAGTAAAACTGGAAAGAAAGTGTCAAACAGACCCGATTTACTACTAATTGTCTGTGAAATCACGTATCTGATAATGGAAAGTTGCTGTTCAAGGTGCAGACCTCCCCATGAAAAACCTTGGTTTTCTCAAAGAAAAAAATAAGTGGCTATGAATGTGATTATTTTAATTTTTCATTAAACCACTGAACTTATGAGTATTGCAAAAATATGTGATTTCAGTTCCTCTTTTTGATCATAGCAGAGGGTAATTTCAAATAGTGCAGTTTTGGGAAAAAGAAATTCAGGATAAACTGTGTCCTTGAATTGGATTACTAAATCTTTAGGAAGGTAGCTTTAATGTTAAGATGTAAATCATTAATTATGATGTTTGAACCTAATTCTAGTGAACATTTTTTTAATCGTCCTCATATTTTTTTTAAAAAGTTATATTATTAATTATTAAGTATTATCAACTGAAATTTTTAAACCACAAATTAAAAGAAGAAAAAGAAAAGTTCAGGGCTAAAGTTATCCAACATTTTTTATGTACCAAGATGATCTGTTTCAAGAATTTAAAAGTGTTACCTGAAGATCCAGACAAAGCAGATGCTTTCTTCATGGAGTCTGATGATTCAATGAAACAGAAAGTCTGCAACTGATGATATTTCTGTTTGGTTTTTTTTTTTTGTTTTTTGTAGGCATCTCCGCCTTTATCTCAGTTGAACCACAACAAACCAATCATCAGAAATTAGATCATATTCCTCTTCAGCATTGTCCAATCACTCCCCACTGGTGAGGGAGAGTGGAAACCCATGCATGTGTCTTTCACTTCCACACTCCTGAACTAAACTTCTAACCATCTTAACAAGGGAGTGTGCCATAATGCAGATGTTGTTCTGGTTATTTTGCAATATCCTTGGACATATTACTCAATAATCATGCACTTGTGTCATACACTGTTGCTCAAAAGTTTGGGGTCACTTTGAATCATTAGAAAATAGATAAAACATCCAAGGTACCAATGATTGTTTCTGTTACTCTACATCATAGACATTAAATTGATGTTTTTTTCTCTATTGAAACC
>VUQI01026439.1:0-10094 GCA_015106735.1 Paratilapia polleni
GTAACTCCGTGTTTCAGTTCTGTTTTCTGCTTGTTCTAGTTTCCCACTCCCACTTGCATTGTTAAACTCTAACAGTTTCTGTAATAAAATAAGTCTGCAGTGCCACAGAAAGTGCTGTCCAGGATCCAGTGTAATAACAAAAACAATGCTGAAGTAAACCTATTTATCTTAGAACTTGTTGGGGTGTTAACAATGTCTTCATACAAGTACATGGACACATATAAACATTAAAAAACACACACACACACCATTCTGGGTGTATATAGATATCAGAAATAAATATTATGCAAGCCCATCTCCTCCATCAGCATCTGACATAGAGTAACCTGAGAAATGTTTGGACACCAAAAGCCATCAGTACAGTTTCAATAAAATGCGCAACAACGTCTCCACATAAATAAATCATTTGTCTTTATATACTAATCTTTCATACATTATTATTATCACTCTAATTTGCATGTTTTTCACTGAATCAATATTGACAATAACTGTTTTTTTGTTTTTGTTTTTTTAAGGTTACTGTTTGTTTCTTTAGCAGCAGTGTGGAACGTCCCTGTCCCTCAGTAATGTGAGACAAAATAAATAAATGCAATAAGGTAACGTTTAAATTTAAATAAATTACCTTTGCGCTTCAGACCTACACACTGACTGTGTAACTTTTGGAACACTTGCTACATGCCCTGCGGAACCACACAAAATAGAGGAACATCATAAGCAGCCAGTAGCACACGTAGGTTACACAGCCATAGATAAGGAATGTAGTTTCCATTCTTTTGGCCTCAGTTGACCAGTCCTCTTGGCTCTCACTATAGGTGGTGTAGCAGAGTCCACCTAATAAAATGGCAGCCCACACTGATAAGGGAAGGAGTGGGATGTAGTTACCAACAATCTTGCGCCTGCCGGATGTTCCCCAGCTGCTTTTGTTCATTGTGAGAATGGCAAAGTACTTAGCAGGCAGCAAGCTGGTCATGTATAGAGCCGAGTAGAGTGACATAAACACCATCGCTATGTCTCTCCGCAGGATGCAGGCGTAGGCCGCTTTCACCAGCCCGATAAGCTGGATACAGCACAGAACCCAGAGGATGTCCCACAGCGAGCCTGTCCAAAACAGTTGGATGATGGTGGCCGTGACAAAGAAGGGGAAAATACCTGACACGATGGACTCGTAGGTCATCCAGAGATGGTGTTTGTGCCACCACATTGCATTGTAGAGCCACTCCCGGAAGTATGATTTTGTCCAGCGAGTCTGTTGGTTGAGCCAGCGAAGGAATTGAGCAGGTGTTTCTGTGGAGCATTTTGAGCAAGCAGTATACCTAAAAGAGATGGTACAAAATAGACTTTTAAAACCTAGCATATTTGACACTGTAACATTATGTGAATTTTATTGTGCCTTGTGTAATTTCTATGCATAATAACGTATAGGAAATTCATACTTTGTGGCATAGCCCATGCTCAGCATACGGTTGGTGAGATGCCTGTCGTCACCAAATGTGCAATGAGTTCCCAAAAACTTCTGATTGTACCACGACTCCAGAAACTGCTGAAGGATATCGTTCCTGTACAGACCTACATTTAGAACAACAAGAAATGACAAATTAAAAAGATGTTGGTTGCAAAGAGCTATACGAGTGCTTTTAAGCCTTTAATATACTACTGCTTTACAAGAAAATAAATAATTTTCCCTTACCTAAAGGGCCACTAATGCAGGACACACAGTTGAAGAAGGACTGGCAGGATCTTTCGATGTTGAAAGCCATCCAGTACCTGAGACTGCTCATGAAACTGATGTAAGAGTCTTTGACATTGAGGATCATTACATCCCCGCCTACAGCCCCATACTTAGGGTTACTCTCCAACACCTTGCACAATTCCACAGTGGCCAAAGGGTCCAGCTTAGTATCTGAATCACACACCTGAGAAAAGAGAAATCATGTCACTGAAAATAGGAAATGCTTAATTTTTCTTTTCATAAAATACTAATAAAGAAAATTCTTAGATAAGAAAAGTAGATACCTGTATGTAGTCAACTGATTGCCCGAGTGCTTTAAATGCTGTGTACATCACCTCCCGCTTGCCTCCCCACTTCTGCATGATACACACACACCTCTTGGTCTGGATCAGGCGCTCTACTTCTTTTCTCTGTGGATCCTCTCCTACTACATAATCAGCATCCCCTTCAGGGCCATTTACTGAGCCTATTTCTTCATCATGTTGGACCTGGGTGGGATCCCAGGTATGGTAGTTGTTATTCCACACATAGCAGCCAGGAGCCTGGTCTGCAAACACCTCTTTGAACATGTCCATCATATATAAGTCATCATTTGAATTCCCATCTATCACCATGATGATGCGCAGCAGCTCAGGGGGATACTTGAGGGCTCTGACTGAGTTCAGGCACTCTCTGAGATAAACAGGGTCCTCCTGGTATGCTGATATAGTGAAACCGATTGTTTTGGTATAGGAGCATGGTTCTGTACGAGATTTCATTCGCCGGTGTTCCACGAAGGCAAAGAAGCTCTGGACCAACACGTGGAATGAGAGTAGGAGTCCATAAAAGCCAAAGGAAATGATTCCATACATGGATGACACCAAATGGAAGCCGTCAACATAGGCCCACACCATCACACCCAGGACCGCCAAAGCAAAGAGGAAAGTGAGGATGGCGCGGACTGTTGAACCCAGCTTCTTCAACAAAGGTTTTAGCTCCATTGTTTCTTCACCTAAAGAGACACAGACACCACATACTAGTAAGACTTGTACAGGGTACAGGGCATAAACATCCAGAAAACCGTTATAGACATGAAACAGGCAACAGTCAAACAGAAGATCTACACACTGCAGTAATGGCTGTTGTCTATTTAACAATACATGGCAAAATGTTAAAGACTGATAGGCTGATCTGTTAAATTGCATTTCCTGTGCAGATCTCTATTTTAATAGTTATAAATATAGTCATAAACAGACACTCAAGACTGGGAGGACAGGAGTTAAGTGAAATTTAGTTCTTTTATGTTAACTGTTATTGAGACACATTAGCAAGCTACACCAGGAATGAAATACAGCTTAGAAGCAATTTATAAGTCCACTATATTAACCATTGATGAAGGTACTGTAGCTGATAAGCCAAGAATGCTTCATCACTTCGTACAAGAACTTGGCCATACTGTGTGAAAGCACATAAAACAATTTAGATGATACAACAGACTAAATAAATTATTAGAAATAATAATTTGCTTAGTTAATTGAACACTGACTTTTTTTATTTAAATGCATTTAATTATATCTTAAATATAATGCATTCAATATAAAGTAATATTTTATATATTATTTAGCTGCAGTTTAATCATTTACAGAAACAAGCATGGAGGTTATCAAATATTATTGTAGCTGACTAAAAACAGCTTATCAAATCACCAAATAATAATAACTAAATAATAGCAAAAAACAAACAAACAAACAAACCAAAAAAAACAACAAAAAAAAAAACATAATATTTAACATGCCTATAATTCTAGGCAATACTTAAAATAAACTAGTGATTAGAAGACTAAAACAAGTTATGAGAAAAACAGCAACAAAAACATGAATAAAAGCAGGAATTTTTAACCCTACCTGATGTCAACACTTGCTGCCTTTAAAATTATGTGACATCCGCCTGGTGTTACTCTTGTCTAGAAACTTCATATGAACTTAGTGAGTTTTATAGTCTACTCAGTTGAGGAGGGGGTGTCTTCCCTTTCATTGCCAAGCATGCGCGCCCTCGCTGACTCAGGCGTGCGTCAGGAGCAAGGCGGTGGTCCGTCTGACTGAGGGCATCATGCGGGATGCATATCGCTACTTTGTTTTCTTGCTTTACCATGGAGATGTGTAGTCGGTGACCTCCGACCAATTTGTCTCCTACTGTAAAGAAGGGAGTTCCCAGACTTTTCATTGTAGGAGCCCTGCATGGATGCTGTGAAGAGCAATCAACCGACTTCGAGTCCCGAGTACTATTTATTTATTTGTTTGTTTATTTGTTTATATTTTTTACCTTTTTCACTGTAAAACAGTGAGTTTTGAAGTTGAAAGTTCTGCTGTTATTATGTGTTGCGGAAACTTTTGCAGCAGTATGTGCAGTTTATTCGCTCACGCTAGGGCTTGTTCACAGTTGGATGTCGCCCTCTTGTGGTTCTTTTCTAAAACTGCACAAGTCAAGAAAAAAATAGGTACAAAAAAGAGTGTAATTAAAAAAAAAAAAAAAGGTATGATATCTTGTTACATTGCACCATGTTGTGAAATTAAAGACATAAAACATGTCATGATCAACATTATATCTGAGATCATAAAATACAGCTGTAGTCGGGCTATAACAAGACAATTTATGATGAAGCTTTGCAACATGTCTAATTGACAACATCTCTGATAAACAAGAAATCACTTCATGGAAGGATCTGTGTCTGACCCTTGATATTTTCAGATAAGGATCTGCCAAGTCAGTATTGCAGATAAATGAAAATAACATAATCACATTTTCTTTCACTATATACCCAGTTTCCTGAAAAATCTTTGATAACATTTTGCCAGATCTGCAATATTTGTGATATACATATCTTGTATTCTACAAGATATTTTATGACATGAGATCCATAAACTTGTATACTGCGGGATCATTCTGGATACAGGCCCTTTTTTGTCCAGTGTCACTTTAAAATGAAACTCCTAGGTGAGGATGTCCCACTTTTGGTAAATGCCTGATGCCCGGATCTGGTATCTCTGCTCACATCTCTGATGGGAGGGACTAAGATGTGAGGAGATGGGTCGAGGATATGCAAATCGTGAAATGAGAAAAGGCGATAGTGTTTGAAGGAGTGAGCCGAGTCCGTGTGTGTGTGTGTGTGGGAGGGGGTTAGGAGGAATCAAAGCTGGTGTCAACTCAAAAAAGAAATCTTGTCTGCTTTCTACTACTAACCTCTCGGAGGAAAAAAGGCTCTCCCAAATGATTTACTCCACAGCTGCCACCAACTCTTGACTAAACCATGATCACATCCCTGGAGAGTTTCTTTAAGGGAAGTCTGTTGACCACTCATGATGGTCCACACCCCTTGAGCTGGCCGAAGCCATCAACGTGCTTCATGCCAGACCCAAAGAGAAGCCACCAAGACGTTGATGTCACGTAGGGAGGCCATGCGTGTTTAGGGGTGGTGAACAGGCTCGACTTACTGGATATGTTTTTGAATGTGGGATACTGTGCTGTAGATTACTCTGTTCAACATCAACTTCTTCACATGATGCTCCTGAACTGTACCCTACATGTCTGTTAATTTAAGCTTTTACAAAGGTCCTACTGTACGGCATGACCTATGTGCAGGTGTCTCATGTGGTACTGATTTATAATATCAGTATTAAGCTGTTTTGTTTTGGTTTTGTCAGTTCAGTTTATCATCTCTCTTATATGTGAGTTGAGTTGCACCTGTTATTAGCATTTCATTGAAGCTTTTCACATGTTACTTTTATTCTGTTAAGCTCATCAGCTTTTTTCCTTTTGCTTCCTATCCCTTTTTTACAGCTCCATTTATATCAAAAGACCATGGCTAAACTGATGGTTTCTTGTCATATGCCTGACTAATCCTTACAGTTACTGATGGTTAAACTGCATTAGTGTGATGTGGCCACATCAAGAACATGTCCTCTAAAGCACACTGCAGAAGGATGAAGATGCCTTCACCGACCTGCCATAACCTCTAAGTAGCTCATAAACATGGTTTGTGGAATTCCAAAAGATTCAAAACACAGACATCTGTGTTGCCAGAATAAACATCTTGCCCAGGATCGTGTTTTCTAAAAAACACGGCAGCCCCCACATGTTCTACAGCATTGGGAGCTATTTTTTTGTAGGGAGGCTATGAGGAGGCTACGAGCCCTCAGAAACCTGGTTAGGCCCCAGTCTTTATGTGGTGGTCAAGCAAGTGCCTGGTGACTCACTGCTCTGTGCCACACCCAGGAAACCAAAATCCACTTAAATCATTTCAGGATTTTCTGATTGAGTATTCCCATGTGTGCACCTGATGCTGTGTTGCAGGACAGATGCTTACTTCTTTAGTTGCTAGTTTAACATTAAGGCTGAACCAATACATCACGAAATTGACTGTACCATATTTGTAGCAGCGTTCTACTATAATCAGTGATTGTGGAGAGTCGCCAGAGTGTGCAACATGCTTTACAGTTTCAACCCACAGAGAGGAGTGTGGCAGCATGTTTTGCCCTTTGTGATTTACTGTTGCCTGACTTTAAGTATTGGGTTTGTTCCTTAACTACTAAGGCATCCTTGAGCATGAAACTTGTCTGCCTATTCATTGTAAAGCCATTTTGAGTCAGAGTTTGTAACTGCAAATGCTGTGACAGCACAGGAGGCTGCTAGATGTGTTACACGCTATATAACACTCCTGCTTGCCATCTTGATTTACAGTCTTGCTTATTAAAGTTTGAATTACACACAAGTGGCTTTTCAAAGCCAAATACTTATGACACACTTGTTTTAGACGCTTGTCTGTCAGTTTACTGCAAGGTAAAGTCTAAAAGAGAACTTGCATGTGGGAAAATGTGAGGCACAAGGCAGATGTTCAGTTTTTAGAAACTTCAAATGACACACTGATAGACCCATACGAGCCACACTGTACACACAGCACGTCATGTAGGTGACTTTACTGATGTTACCAGCTGACATGAATTTTCAAACATCTTTGCTGCTCATCCAGACGTCGTTGTGTTCTTGATCCAGGAAACATAATTGCAAACCTTTGTGTACACCCCAGGCTTGTTCCTCTGAGCACAGCCGTGCCCCCATGACACAACTCCCTGGAGGTCTCCATCACACACCAATGGGCCCCCGGAGTCACCCTGGAGTTAAAATAGAGTAGTGTGGTTCCTCCTTTTCATCACGGTGCATAAACATTTGCTGTTTTGATCTTACCTGGCAGGAGTCCTTCCCTCCCTCCAGATATCCTGCACAGATCATGTTTTCAGTGATTTGGAAAGGATAGGCATTAAAGCAGGTGTCATCACTCAGGAGAGGGACCTCCAGGCACTGCAGCTTATGTGGGTACCTTGCTACAAAGATGCAAAAAGATCAATATCATACCTCACTATTCAAGCAATCTCATACATACAGACTGTATAACACAGTATAACTCACAGCCCTCATCGCTGGGACGAAGATTCCCCCATCCTGAGACCTGGCACATTGCCCCATCACTGGCGCACTTTGAAGGAAGCACAGCAGGACGCACGTAGCTGTTCAGAGTGGCAGGTCGACTCAGTTTGATCAGCATGATATCACTGTCCTGTGTGCGGGAATCGTAGTCGGGGTGGCGAATAAACTCAGCAGACATAATGTGCTGTTCAGTGCCGTCAGGCTCCCAGATGTCATGTTCTCCCAGACGAACGTCTAGATTCGACCTGAAAGAATTAAGCCCACCTTGAAAGTCAGTCCCTCGGCTGCTTTCCATAAAGTAATGAAAATGACTTGATTTGAACATTTCAAATCTGTCAGTGTCATCCAGCTGCTTGTGTTTAAGTTTGCTAGTGATCATGTGTCTTACTTTGGTTTGCAGTGTGCAGCAGAGAGCACCCACTCATCAGACAGAAGAATCCCACCACAGAAGTTGTATCCAGTGAAGAGTGACACTTGGTAGGGCACAGAGTTCTTCGGGCACTCGTACCCTCCAACAATCTTGTCATCTCCTTCCAGTGCAACTGTAGTGTAAAAAGTAAAAATAAATAAGTGAGAAAATCAGAAAATAATTTTATCGATGAATTGGCATCTATCCTTTATCTCTAATGCCACTTGATCCTCAATGATCTGCATCTATGAATTCTTTTTTTATACCTGCCCCTCGAAAGAGAATCAGGAGAAGGAAAAGCTTCATGCCTTCTGTCTCTCTTGCTGGTGCATTAATGTACCTTAATTCTCTTGGTTTCAGGTATTTTAGTCCCTCTTATCTCCCTTTTCTCAAGGTCGTCAGAGGCACGCCTCAGACACAAAACATGTGTTACATTTCCCCAGTGATACTGTGTTTAATGTACACTATATAAGACAGAAAAACATCAGTTCAATGTTGTAAGCAAAACAGAAGTCAGAAAATAACTTGGATTAGGAACCAGTTTGAGTTGCAAACAGATATTTGAAATTGTCCTTTGCATGCTTTCAGTCAGCATATTTATGTTTATTTCCTTCGTGTTACATTATGTTGTGTGTTCTAAACGAAAGCTCACCTTTGCCTCAGCAGATTTTCTTTATAGATCAGTCACTGTGACAGTGGTATTTTCTCTTTTTACACAGGTTTATCACACAAATAAAATACTTTACATGACATGTACTGCCTTCAAAACACCCACAAAGTCACGTTAATGCCTCTGGAAGTTATGACTCTGCATGTGGGTGAAACTCATGTGGTTACGGTTTTTTAATACAAAGACAGCCAAGAGATGCATTTAAAAAGAACTAAGGTAGCATTATTTAACCCTGCTATGCTTTTTTTTTTTTTTTGTTTAAGGCAGAATATCAGCTTATCTGCAAGTTGATACCTGCAAAAGGCAGCATGTAGGTGTGTTGCAGTGCAAGATATGAAGGTGTTAGTTTCTGACATATACAAATCTAATATGATCAAAAAACATGATGCAACATATGCATTTGTATTTGTATTTTTTATCAGCACTGAAATGTTGATACTTGAAAGTGTTTCTTTCATTGGGTCGTCTTTATTAATGGTAGTTAACAACGACAAATTATAGTAATAAATACATAAAATTACCCGTAAAGTGATCCTGTCTGTACAGAGTAGAGGTTTTTAGCACAACTTCACCTACTTCCAAATTGCATGGAGACGCAACTACAAGTGCTGCTGGAGTTTTAACCTCTTCAAACTTAGTCTGTTCAGCACCTTGGGAAACCAGTGTATCATTTCAATCTGTCTGGTTTAAAAGATTTATTTTTTTAAATTTTAAATTAAAACCAACATTGCTAAATTATTGCTGAGTCATTATTTCACAACAAAGACATACTGAGAGGTACAAGGCTCTGTTACTCATGTATGAGCATAGGTGTTTATCAGCACCAGACAGGAAAACATTTAAACGTTAGAGCCCTGTGATTATACACTTAAGGTTAAAATATAATGCATTCCCATCCAGCACAGGCAAGTTCTTCACCCTGTCATTGCTATGAGGCACTCACATATTCTGGTTCACTCCTCCAACCTGCAACTTCATTTCTTCTTTCTCTGACTGCAAACAAGTGCTTGGTTCTGCTGGTTAAAAGAGTTAAAAACATCTCGGGCTGCATATGTGTTGGCTGATATGAGCTGCTGTTTACCTCTTCTAGGTCTAGATTACGCTCGACCTACTGATAAATTTTCATTACATCATCAAAAGAAGTTACAAGACTGCAGGATAGTATAGCAACCCTCAGTGTTATTTATTAGACAAACCTAAGTTTAACAAATGCAAAGTCACTGATTTAACTGCTCAAAGGTGGAAAGGTCTGTGACAGTCTCACATATGACACCCAGATGCCTGTTTAGTTGCACATCTGCAAACCAGCATTCAGGATGTGATCAGCTGGATGAATTAGGCAATTAAGCAAGGAAAAAAAAAAGGTCACCGTTGCTTTCTCTGCAGCCTAAGACTGTCATTGACCTTCAGTTATTTCCAACACCACAGCATCTGTTTTTCCACATTTGCAACCCTAACTCTCAGTTATAATATATGGAAAGGATAAAAACCTCAGTTTATTTCACCATTTGGCACTGCCTGCAAAACCACTTCCGGTTCCCCTAATCCCTTTCCACTCTACCTCAAAATACGCTCAGACGGACAGAGAGAGCACTGTGTCGAAGATCCGTATGACTTATGCAGTGCCATGCTTCTTTTCTGTCAGACAGAGCTGAGGCTGATTATTCATATCCCCGAGGTTTGCTAAGGGGGACCAGGCGCTGTGGTTGAAAGTAGGGACGAATGTAAGGAAGTGGTTTAGGTTACTGAGGTGCAGCTTTTTTCCCTGTGTGTGGTTTATTCATGGAAAAAAAAAAAAAAAAAAAAAAAAATTATCTAGTCCTTAG
>VUQI01026442.1:0-16735 GCA_015106735.1 Paratilapia polleni
TGGTTCAGGGTTACCTGATCCAGCCCTAACTATAAGGTCTATCAAAAAGGAAAGTTTTAAGCCTAATCTTAAAAGTAGAGAGGGTGTCTGTCTCCCGAATCCAAAATGCAAATATCTGATCAGCCAAACACATGGCAGCAACTCAGTCCATTTAAGCATTTAGACATGGTCAAGACGACTTGCTGAAGTTCAAACTGAGCATCAGAATGGGGAAGAAAGGTGATTTAAGTGACTTTGAACGTGGTATGGTTGTTGGTGCCAGAGATCAGAGGAGAATGGCCAGACTGCTTTGAGCTGATAGGAAGGCAACAGTAACTCAAATGACCACTCATTACAAACAAGCTATGCAGAAGAGCATCTCTGAATGCACAACACGTTGAACCTTGAAGTAGATGGGCTACAACAGCAGAAGACCACACCGGGTCCCACTCCTGTCAGCTAAGAACAGGAAACTGAGGCTACAATTCACACAGGCTCACCAACATTGGACAACAGAAAAACGGAAAAACGTTGTCTGGTTTGATGACTCTTGATTTCTGCTGTTGTATCATTCAGATGATACGGCCAGAACATGGTGTAAACAACATCAAAGCATGGGTCTATCCTGCCTTGTATCAGTGGTTCAGGTCTGGTGTTGGTGGTATAATGGTGTGAGGGATTTTTTCTTGGCACACTTTTGACCCCTTAGTACCAACTGAACATCATTTAAACGCCACAACCTACTTGAGTATTGTTGCTGACCATGTCCCTTTATCACCACAGTGTACCCATCTTCTGATGGCTGCTTCCAGCAGGATAACACATCATGTCACAAAGCTCAGATCACCTCAAACTGGTTTCTTGAACATGACAATGAGTTCCCTGTACTCAAATGGCCTCCACAGTCACCAGATCTCAATCCAACAGAGCACCTTTGGGATGTGGTGGAACGGGAGATTCACATCATGGATGTGCAGCCGACAAATCTGCAGCAACTGTGTGATGCTATCATGTCAATATGGACCAAAATCTCTGAGGAATGTGTCCAACTGCTGAATGAATCTATGCCACAAACAATTAAGACAGTTCTGAAGGCAAAAGAGGGTCCAACCCTGTACTGGCAAGGTGTACCTAATAAAGTGACCAGTGAGTGTATGAGTGTGTGTCAGCAGGATGTAAGAACTGTAGGTTATACGTGGCAAAACAGTCTGGTGCAAGAACACATTCCTGTAACCAAACAAATACCAAACTTACCCTTGATAATGATGCTTCCTCCATCACCTCCATTCCCTCCATCTGGTCCACCCCACTCTTTCCTGGGCTCACTGTGAAAGCTACAGGTCCCTTTACCACCCGAGCCAGCCACCAGCTTCACACAGCGGTGGTCTACAAAGTGACGGGTCTGAGGGCCGAATGAACAGTTAATTGCACAGTACACTAAGCCATGCTTCAAGTAACACTACAACATGCATGCCATGAATATGCAGTGTGTTAATGTTTTGTAAATCTGCAAATGTGTTGAGAAATATAAGCCATGTAAGGATACGCTTTAAATATTCTAGAAATTCCACATACACAAATAGCAGGCAGACTCCAAACTTCAGAGTATGTCATTCCACTTACATATATTTAAAAAAAAATGTATAATACCTTTGACAATGTTTCGCTGATCTTTAGTCCATTAGGAACAAGAACTTTAATTAGCCAACAGCTGCAAGTATTGTGGAAGCTGTACAACTATGTTACAAAGAAATATTAAAATATATAATTCAACAGAAGGTGGAATTACTCTAAGGGATGGCCACAGGAAATGACGACTGACTTTAGGTTACTGTAAGTCTGCAGAGGGTGGGAGACTGTGTCCATGATGGAGAGATTTTACTCTCTGATTAGAAGACAGCTGGGGAAAATAAACTTAACGCTACCTCAAACACATACCAATTTCTTTTCAGACATCTCCCTCTTCTTTGAGCTTCCTCGGACTTTGGCGTACAGTGTACTTGAGGTGCTGGCAACTCTGATGCCACCGACTTTCCGTCTCCAGGACGCAGAACTGAGTGTGACCAAGCTCAGCTCGCCCTTTCCAACCCCTTGTTCACAAACACATCTTAAAAGTATTTCCAAGGAAGGCCAGCGAGGCATTGTAACTCTCGACAACGCTGCTAACATTATGCCGTTCAACAAACAGACACTAGTTACAGTTTTGAAGTAGCTAACGGCGAAATAGCAATGTCATCTCGGCCTTAATACACATCGCCGCCAGCGAGAAAAACAGAATACTGTCGGGAAAATAATTAAGGATTTATAAAATTATAATTTAAATTCACGAAAAACATGGATTTCGCTTTTATATAATTATTTGGCGTTTCCAATAACACCGCAACTACCCACCACGCGTTTACGGACTACAAGCAATACAACTACGGAAGCCGTGAAGGGATAGCCATAGCAGTGGTGCTTTGTGGTCCACTACCGCCACCTGCTGTGCTGGAATGTATGTCAAGACGAAGACTGAGTTTGAACTTCAGCAGGTCATCTTGACCATGTCTACATGCCTAAATGCACTGAATTTTTGCCATGTGATTCACTGATTAGGTATTTGCAGCTGGTGAGCAGTTGAACCGGCGTACCTAATGAAGTGGCCAGTGAATGTATAATGGAATTTGTAAACACTAAGGAAGGTGCACAAATGACAAGTTCTTTCATGACAAACACAGAAAATCCAGACACACAAAAGGTGAATGTCAGTTTATTTTTGTATAGCAAATAGTAACAAAAGACAGCAGAAAAGATCAGGCAATGCAGTCTTACAATAGATAAGTAGATAACATTCATATTTGGATTATGCACATCAAACTTGACTCTCTCCTTCACTAACATATGCGCAAACACGCATGCACGCACCGCGACACACACACATTAACAAGGCATACCACCCATGAGGGATGACACACTACATAGAACTGGAAAAAGACTTGCCATACATGTTTGGTTCACAGTAAAATGAGACACTGATACCAATTCATTACAGTTTAGAGAAGCCTGTGATTGTCAGTGTTGAGTGGTACATAGTTATTTAGCTGTTTGACAGCCAGGTATCTCCCATTTTTGATAACCCCTGCAGAATGACCACAACTGCTGTGTTATTCTTCCCTTCTGAGGTAAGTTAAGTTACAATAAGATGAGTTACAACAGGTTACTGCAAAGTTGGACCCTCACAACCACAGAAATAAAAAAGGTATTTTCTTGTAAATAGATAAATTAATAAACAACATGCCAATTTTGTGATAGATAGATAGACAGATAGATAGATAGATAGATAGATAGATAGATAGATAGATAGATAGATAGATAGAAAATAAAATAAATATAAAAAAGGTAAATTCTTGTACAACATGTACAAATAATTATACCCCTGCAACACTTATCTTATTTTTAACATTATTCCCTTCATCTAATACAAATTATGATCATAAAAAATTTTCAAAGAAAAAAAATACTAACGTAGTAAGATTTACATTTGTCATAACAGCCTTCACATATCTCCCTATAAGTCACGTGAATAAAGAAGTAATTTTCTTAAATAGTCTATCACATTCTAGTTGATTCCTGCAACATAACATTTAATAACTTGAGACAAACGATCTTTGTCTTTACCACAGTTGTATGTCAAGAAACTACATATAATCACATAAAGTTCACCAAGAGCCAACCTCAACATGACTGACTGAGTTGAGTGTATTGCACTTATTGAAGTAGAGGTGCAGGACATGTTACTGTTCTGTTCCCATGTTACTTTGGCTTTTTGAGTATCATATTTTTAAAAACAGCCTGAATCGCACTACAATACAAAATATCAGACAATACATACACTGTCACTGCAAAATAAAGTGCAGACAAAGTGGCAATGCAATTTTATGTAAAAATCATTACTGAATGGCATCAGAGTACAGCACTTCTTACCCCTGCACAAAAACTATACGCCTGTGCAGAGCAATGCCACTCAAAGTACAGTGTTAAAAATACTACCACGATGCAGGATTATCATGGACAATGATACACGTTTTTAAATTTTCCTCTGTCAGCCATCTATTATGTCTATTACCCCAGTAAGACATATGTAGAGAGTGAAAACATAATGTTATACCACACAGCAACACATCACAGTTTGACTAACACAGACAAACCCCATGATCAAGTCAGGTTTAAGGACCAACATTTTCACCGTCACTTAATGAATGTACCTTATCATGAGATATAACAGTGTCTCTACCAGGAATCAGAGAAGGCTTTGACTTACAGTCATTTAATCAAACATCAAGGAATATTTCCTTCAAGGCTAAATTGCTTTTTACAGCCCCACAGTCTCACAAATCAAGGTCCTGCTCTGTGCACCAAAAATAAAAAAAGAATAATATCAAAGGCTCTTTTAAACTAAAAATAAAAATAAAAAACAATAAAGGTAGAGGATAGAGGACAAGTTAATTTGTGCAGGTTGACAAGGTGTATCTGACAACTCTACTGCCCCTTTTTAGTAGCCTATATGGAACAGTTAACTGCCTTGATTCTGCAAGCACCATGACTTTACATAGGTGACGAGTAGCACTTAATGCCTTCAACTACCAGCTACAACCCTGTAGAGATTAAAACAGAGAAGGGAAGCATCATATTTGTCTGGATTAATTATGCTTAGCTAGAATGGTGATTATTGACAGGATAATAAATCTGATGGAGCCAGATCTTCTAATCCATAGCTGAGCCCAGTGCATCACTGTTGAATGTTCGATCGCACATTTTCTTCCAACAGCAAAACATTGTGGTGCCCTATTGCTGATAATTTCCATACTGACCCTGAAATGTAAAAAAAAAAAAAGAAAAAAAGACTGAAATGAATTTATTTATTGTGTTTATATGTGATGCTTATATGTGTTTCTCTTAGCACTAAGACAGACACACACTAGAACATCTTTTTTTTTTTTTACTTCATTACTCCTACATGAATCAGATTTTCTGTTGTTTTGTGTAATTATATAAGGAAACAGGAAACAGTGTTTTAGATCACGGGCAAATTTAATTACATTTCTTTGAGACAAAGGGAGTCTAGTATGGTTCCTGTGTCATTTTATTCCTCTTCTTTCTTGCACAAATATGCGCCAGTATGTCTATACCTACATAATACATACATTTTACCTTTAAGTAAACAAAAAATATAAGCCAATATATTTGTCCTGTCTTCTAAACTAAATTAAATAATAAAAAGTGTCTTGAATTAGCATTAATCAGCTAATATACGCATATTTAATTTATATAGGTATTTAATGGCCATTTCTCATGTACCTGTTCATAGGAGAAGGGCCTCTGCGTCTGAGCTACAGGGCCTCCCTGGGAAGAGCGGTAGGATCCATACTGTTGGCTTTGACTCTGCTGATACTGAGAATACTGTGACGATCCTCCCTGAACAGGACCTGTAACACAGGAGTTACATTAAGTGTATGTTCAGTTGTTTTATGTGCACATTTAAGTTTGCCTGAATGTACAGAAATGACTGTATGGGTTATTCTCACCATATCCCTGGGGCTGTCCACTGTAGCCTTGTTGAGAAGAATACTGCTGCTGGCTGAAGGCTTGCTGTTGGCCAGAGCTCTGCTGATACTGGGCCTGCTGTTGACTGTACTGCGAGTTACCTGAAGGTAGACATGTCAGCTGATCCTTCTATAGTCATTTATGTATTTGGACAATAAAATATAGAAACTAATTTAAATTAAGGAATAATTATTACCACCTTCATAGTAATGTTGCGAAGACTCATCAAACGATCTGTCATACCCTTGTTCACCATATGAAGACTGCTGATATGAATACTCCCCATGACCTGCAGAGAACATGATTCAACACATGCAAAAACTCCTCTGCTAAGGCAAAATCCACTGACAAACAGAAGAGAAGTTATTATTTGCAGATTTTTTTTTTTTTTGTAATGTAATGTAAGGCAGATTGCAGCTGAAACATTCATAACACATGTGCAACAACAAAATTACACACAAACAGCATTTTGCAAGCATTTTCACTTCATCATATTGCACAAAGAAACATCCCAGAGGAAGTTTGCACTCTCTCTTCAACACGCTGCTATAAGCACTCTCTGAAATCTGAAATTTCGGCACACCAAAGGGGACAGTATGGACACAGACACAGTGGCAGAAAATAGAACTGAGACCAATGTCAGAGTTTTCAATTTTTTTTTTCATTACTTTTGTCTCCCACAGTGAGGGGAAAAAGACAAAAGCTGGGAAGAAGAGCTTCAGCAATAAAGCTGGCTCGGGCCTGTGGGACAGTGCTAAAAGGAAATGGAATGACCTAGAGTTGGGGATTGTGTGTTTGAGAGCTGTGTGTATGTAGTTTATGGATGTGCATGATTACCATCAGGGTAATACTGCTGGTTTATGGGCTCGCTGGAGCTCTGAGTGTGTCCATACTGCTCTCCGTAGAACTCGTCTTGTCCCATGTACTGCTGTGCAGATCCTGCAAGACAGGTGACACCACGATTGGTTAAACAACTGCTCGAACCAACTGGCCGCTGAGGTGGACACTAAGTGGCTGTGGCCAGGAAAATTAACAATAGCTGTAAATAAAATGAATTAACATGGAAATTATTATGTTGTTTGTAACTTCTGTTTAAAGAACGTACTGTACAAGTCATTGGAAATGATTTTCTATGGGTTGAAATTATAATGTTCAATAAAAATAATACGTAGGAAGATTTTGTGAGCCAACCCAAATTTCAGAAATATTAATTAAAGTGAAGCAATTACACTGGATAATTCCATGAAAATTACATGATGTGCAATTTTTGAAGATAAAATATGTAGTACAGAAGGCCAGTTATTAAGGAGGATATGATATCTGCTTGGTGGTGGTGTGCAGAAACTCCAGATTCCACTTACTTCATTTTTTTTCTTTGAATTGTAACTAACAAACCTAAAAAAAACAAAAAACAACAGAACAAGAACTCGCTGAAAATTGCAACCAAGAGTGATACTTAGTCTAATCTACTTTTCAAACTACAAATGACCCAAAGATTCCATACAAATTTTCATATTAACTTCTGCAACAACTGCAAAACAAACTAATAGAAACATACATGTATCTTATACTTCCAGATATGACCAATTAGCCATAGTTCACCAAAATATCCCTTGCAACAGCTATACAACCAAAAGCTGGTTGGTAATTCACCCAGCTCAACCATATAAGACAGATCTATCTGGAAGTACTTTACACGGTTGTGGAAGGATAATAGTGCAGATGATGACTTACAACCATGGCCTGTTGCCCTGGAATTAGTATCCCATCCTTTTTCTAAATCTAAGTTACTACAAGCCTTCAAAGCCTGCAACCTTCAAAAGACATCAAGGGACAGAGAGGGAGCTATTATTAGGCACACGCTGACATTGCGAGTTAAGTGATTTACAGAGATAGGAACTTAATGTGACACAAGTGATACATCTCCAGTATGCTTCTGAAAGTTGAAGGAAGGTAACAAGAGCATGCACATTTGCAGATGTCTAATATGGCTTTTATTTTATAACCTTTGTATATCATAATACCAATACTAATCAGGAGCTTTTGCAGCAGATACACCTTTGATAACCATCTAAAAACGTAGATGCTGGCAACTAAAGCCACACTCGGAAAACCTGGAAACCTACTGGCCAAACAGTGAGGTATATACACACACACACCAGTGTACTTTATCACTCAAATCAGCCCAAACAAACTCACTGAAACGACAGCCAAGCCAAAGCACCATGAAGGAGTCTTACCACCTACCTTGCTGGGAAGAGCGGTAGGATCCCATGGGCCTCTGAGACATCATGCTGTTTCCTTGACTGCCCTGACCCATCATGCCCATGGTCTGTTGTCCCTGATAGTGCTGGCCCCCAGCCTGGGCTGAGGAGTAGTGTGGTGTGGCAGATTGTTGGTGCATCATGGAGACTGAGGAGGAGGTGGGATTATTCGGGGGGAGATGTTGTAGATTAATACATAGAGATAAACTTCATCTGTGTATCAGCATTCTAGAGCATAAGCAGAATTCCCATATCTGAGACTCGCAGAAATGTGTATAGTTACACAAACAAACAAATGTAGAAGGAGGTCCGAGGCAATCAGGACACAGGGGAAAAGCCAAAAGGGGTCCATAGCATACAGCAGTCAGGGGTCTCTTAAAAAATATCTTTAAAGAAATGCTTTCAAGATGCTGCTCTGAAGTCAGTGCGTAAACAGAGGTACAAAAAATACACATGGACATCCAGGGAAAGACGAGTTGCATCTCAGAAATTAGGAGAAGTTAAACCTGAAGTGAAAGGAAGAAGGGAGGAGGCTGGACACCTCTCTGATGAACTGAATGTGTTTTGTTATTTTAATTGTTACACAGAAGGGAATTTAATAATATCTTTATCACTGCGTGCAGATCTTTTGAAAGATCGAAGGGGTGCTGTTTCAGAGGTCATCGTCCAACTGTTTTACCATGTACAGTATTTCACCCTGAAAACTTGAAACAATTATTTTCATCATTCAGTCCTCTAAATGCCAAATCTCGCATCATACCCATAAACAAATAAGAAACAAGTCATGCATTTTGGATTTTGAGAGATTATCAAATCATGACGTTTAAAGACCAATTCCCGATGACTGGGCTTTACGGTACCTGGCTCACCTTGGTTGGACTGCATGTTGAGGTTGCTGCGGGAGGAGGAGGAGGAAGAGGATGAGGACGTGGAGGAAGAAGAAGAGGAAGAGCCATAACCGGGCCCAGGGCCCTGGATCATGCTGCCCTGGGAGGAGGGCGCAGCGTGGCTGTACCCAGGGACCGAGCTACCATAGCTGCTGGCTGGCAGGCTGAGGGATGTGGAGGGAATAGCCGACTGCACCTGACCAGACTGCTGCTGCATGGGGGCATGGCTTGGGCCTGACAACACACACGCACAGTCAGAGCAGCCAGCACACATTCCCATGTGGTGCCATATCATGTTAATCATGACCCCACATTCAGTTCATCTTTACAGGAAGCGTGCATGGTTGAACAAGGATAGAATAATGAATGTTAGGGATGTGTATAATTATTATTTTTTTAACATAAGAGAGGAAATGTTACTATAGTTGTGAAAGAATCTGACTCATTGGCTGAACTTAAAACCAGAGATACTTGAAGGCAATGAAGCAGTAAGGAAGGGGGGCACTGTGGCAGACAAGACATGGTATTGTGCCTGCAGACAAGCATGCAGCTAAGTCAGGATCAGATGAGCAAGCAAGACACTGGACAGACAACAAAATGGGGCACTATCTTTGCACACCAGATCTTAGGGCTGAAATAAGTGAATTGGAGCTTATCTGTAAAATCCACATTTGTAATTAACTCTCACCATTGCTCATTTGGCTCTGCATCATTGATGTTGGGGGCAGTCCTGGTCCCATGTTGTCATTGAGGTTGATTTGAGCATGTCCCCCACTCTGGCCCATCCCTCCAGGACCCATAGACATATTGGAAGCGGGAGGCTATAAGTGTAGAGACAAAAATGTAATTGTAGTGGCAGTCATAGATGAACAATTCGTTTTTTCACACTATAATTATATGCATTTATTTTCTGTTTTCCATTCATTATCCATCTCTCCTGTTGGTGCAGTGTAGACTTATTATTTATAATAAGTCAAATAATATTTGATAGGTGATGTTCCTGAATTTACAAATCATACTCACTGCAGGTAGCAATGACTGCATGTTCTGATTTGAATCAGCTATTGTGGCCAAGTAAACAAGATTTCTGTGTAGGATCTGCTGATACCTGGCAAAATAGGGAAAAAATAGCACAGTCTTATTTATGCTATGCTTTGATATTTAGCAGGTACTGTTCAGGGAGAAAAAATATATATAACACTTACTGTGTGCATTCAGCTGTCTTGCCCTTGCTTTGGTAATCCATTATACATTGTATTAAATGATGATTTTCGTCCAGCATCTTTGGAAGATAACAAAACAACTTCAGTCAACTGCATCTGAAATCGCATAACTGCAATGTAAATTATTAACTAAGACATTGCTGTCCTGGATTCTCAGAACTTTATCCAGCCCTGTAATATGTTTTCTGGGTCACTTTTTTTTTTTTTTTTTTGTTTGTTTAATAATTAAGCCAAAAGAAAAAACGCTTTTCACTGTCTTTATTTAGGACATCGTTTGAAAGCCTGCGTTTCAAGGATAGATTTTGCGTTTTTACTTTTGCGCTAAACGGTTCAAGCAAGGATAAAAGCAGTGCCATAGGATATGCACAGTACCTGTCTTCGCCTGCACCTATAGCCTAATTAATAAAACCAGGCTGTTGCTTTAAAATTCTTGGAAACAATCTTGCGACAAAACCTAAAGCTGATTTCCATTCCTCATGCTAAAATGTTCTCATTCGTCAGGAAATATCTGCGAGAATGACAGACAGCATCTCAGGAAAGCGGAGATCCAGCCAGTGTTAAGCTAAGCGCTCGCCTACATCACCGTGATGGCTTTGTTTGGTTCGCACCTTCAATTGACTGTACCGTTACAATACCAGTTGCCATTTCTTTGATATTCACCACAGGCTACTTTCGCTGCACTGGAGGGGGAATCACATACTCCCATGCTAGAATATCTAAATACAAATATCGCGACGCTTTGAGATTTTTTACCTTTTGAATGGTTTGCTGTGTCACCTCCCCTTTACTTCTGGGACGCGCCGATGAAAACGCCACCGACATTTTGTCATATGGGAAATAAAAGAGCCTCTTTTATTCTAATATTTATTATCTGGAGCGCAGCCTTCTATTTGGTTACATAGTTTCTCCATTACCAGGAATAGGGGGATCTACCAAACCAGATCTCTGTCGTCAAGAAAGAGAAATTAGAAAACACTTGATCTATCTGAATGACATTAAATAGAGCATTTTGCTTAAACTATTACTTATGGTCTGCATGCAAATAATTACGCGCACAAAGACCGATTGATTGTGAAGGGAAAATCCCTCCCCCTCAGATTTTGGTATAGTCCAGGCAGTGAGTAGCCTACCACTTTCCCTCAGTTTGACGGGGTATCATTTGATTCAAGAAACCAGTCTGCGTGGAACACGCTGCCCAGTGCGTAAAAGCTCCAAGGGGCAATTGTCGCCAAAGTTGCTTTTAGCATTTCAGGAAATTTGTGAATGCCACAATCCATAGTGTTTATATTTGTTACAACAGCACTACGTACCTGTCATCTGCTGAGCACTTGGCCCTGAATCAGGGAACGTCTGCAGCTCTTACAATAAAGTGGCACATTTACATTTGTCGCCAGTTATATTTACATTATTGGGCAACGTTTGTAATCCAAATGAGCGTTCCTTGTTAAAAGACAAAGGAACAGCCATAGAACAGATTAAATGATTAGAATTGTACACCCAAGATATTGCTAAATGCACTTGTGCTGACCAATGACAATGCATTTTAACCTCGTAACAGACAGGTGTATCAGCAGTATCCAGTTTATTTACATTACAGTCATTCCCTTGAGTATGTTAAATTAAATCCTCATGAGGCCTCATTTTAAATACCTATACTATGCAACATTTAATTAAATGTACAGATAGGATTAATACTCCCAAGAGGTTTTACAAATCCTCAAGTAGCAAAGAAACAAAAGTAGAAACTTAAGCACTCAATTACCATTAATTTCCTTTTTTAAACAAAACAAAAGCCTCTTAGAGCAACTATTATCCACAATAAAAACAAGGTCAAATGTCAAAGAATGATGATATTATCAGCTTGGCAATAGACTTTTTTTTTTGTAATGTCAGACATTTTGGCTGGTCACAGCACAGCTCTAATAATGGCTTAGTTCCATAAAGTATCCCAGTAAACAAAGACAGTGAACCAATACACACACACACAAATGCAATGGAGCCTTAACACACTTGTGATTTCCCCAAGATGCCAAGTCAAAATGTCTGTCAAGAAAAAGGTCTACATGGGTGCAAGATAACTCACAGGGAGAAACAATTCTTATAAACATGTGCATCAACAGGTTTTACTTTAGTGTTTTGGTATCAAACTGATCTTTACAGCCGCCCACTCGTGTTTCTTTGAGGAGTTAGACTCTAGCAGCACCCCGTCCTCTTTGTCTGGTATATCCACCTCTGAATCCTTGGCCCCTCAGGAAACGTCCAGGGACTCCAAAAGTCTCCAGATTGCGCTTTCGCTCTTCTGCCCACGTTAGTCTGAAACCATTGGTGTAGACAAAGAGCCATAAGCCTGTAGCTGTACAAAGAGACTAGCATTTGAATAATTAAGATAAAAAGTCCCCCAATTACCTCAAACCATTATCAGATGAGATGTTGTCAAAGAAAGACTTTGCTTTGTCATAGTAGCATTTTGGCCCCAAATGATCATCCTCTGAAGTCAGGTGGAACCCCTTTGTTTCCTTTTGCTCATAACTTCCATCTGAAAACAGAAACATGTACTGCAACTACAGTTGGAGGACAGTTTGGAAATCCAGTCCATTTTAAGTAGCCAGTTCTCAGATCTTCAGCCAGTGTGTTTAAAAACCCTTATCAAGAATTCATAATATGCAGAAAAATATGGCATTAGAAGCCTCATTTGACCTGCATTTAAACCAGCTTCTATTCAAACTGAAAGCACTTGTGACAAAAATTAAACTTGCATTGGACCAGGGTTAACATGAGAACATGGTAACTAGAAAAGTGCCATGATAACTGCTTTGTTAACCAATTCATGGCTCCAGGATCTGTCTCATCTCATGCAAGCCACTACGTAACATCCATTGGGACTTGAGTTTATACCTTCCAGAAAACACTAATAACGGCATGCAAGTTTAAACTGATAAAGTGGTCCTTCAATGAGAATTAACTGACAAAGCAGGTGATAAAAATGCAGTGGTGCATTGGTGGCAACTTTAGCTGATAACCAACCTTTTACAATCAGCCTGTCCTGGACCTTCCCCTCAAGCTCCTCCTTAATGAACTGTGCATTTGAGGAATCAAAATCAAAGTCTGTGTCAAATTTAAGTTTGGGAGATGGAGCTTTAGCCACCATCAGCTGGCCTCTTCTGCGGTTCCTGCGCCTTCGAGGTCCTAAGATTAATTAAAAATAAATAAGCACACCCAAAGTTAGGACTGTGATTTATGTGCAGAACATTCAGATTTTTAATTCTGTTAGAAACCTGTATATTTACAACCTTGTCTTTTTCTGGCAGATGGTCTGGTCTCAGCATTTTGCTGCCCAGTGTCCTGCTGAGAAGTGGACACAGCTGGACCTGGTTTCACTGCAAAAAACAAACAAAAAAAATTAAAAAAAAAAAAACTCTCAGTTTTAACTGCATGTAGATGCCTAGACAAACACCCCATCACATTCCACTCTGGTAAAAACAAAAAAAAAAACAAAACACACTGCGACATTAAATATTCAGCCTTTTCACTTAGTGAGACATAATAGTATAATAGCATTTTATTCCTTTTCGTCACTGCAACTTTGTGTGCTTACTGGTGGCTCCAGCGACCCTTCTGGTTTGGAAACTTGCTCCTCTGGTCCATCTCCTATCCCACTGCTGCTCCTGTTGTTGCTGCTGCTGCTGCTGCTGCTGCTGCTCCTGGGATGCATTCACACCTCTCCTCTGCCTAAATGTTTTTACACTGAGGGTTTGAACAGCCTTTTCCACCATGGGGCCCCTTCGAACATGTAAGCCTTGAAGTAAAGGCCCTGCATGAAGAACACAATCAAAGTGTGTAATATTGAGACAACCCATTTAAAAGTAATTGTGGGATTTTTTTTTTTTTTAGTCAGTTTACTTGTTATATATTTGTTCTCACTGATTTACCAAGGCCGAGAGCTGCAGCATACTGCTGATTAAGTAGAGAGCTAGCAGCGAGCTGGCTGTAGGCAGACATCCTTAAGGGGCTGAACGGTCCAAGAGCTGAGTAGATGCTTGAAGAGCCCGAACTGGATGTCTGGATGAACCAAAGATGTTAATGTTTAAACACACATTACTTAGTCTGCTTTTAGGCTCTCTACTATATGACTAGAGCCATGCAGTTCTTGTACACCTGTATTATTGCAGGATCTGGTGGCAGGCCATGGTGAGATCTTGGAGGTTCACACAGTGTAATATCCTTAATATCACTTCCCCGGAAAGTGATGTACTCATAGACATCATCTTTGGGTGGTGTTGGCCTGTCCGTGGGTCGACCCTCAGTTCCAAAACACTTGACTAGTGAAAAGAAAAAGTTGTATAAAGTTAGGAAAGTTCCACCTGTATTTCAGTTGCTCTGTTATCTAAGATTAAATAAAAATAATAATAAAAAAAAGGGGGAAGAAAAAAAGAAAAGAAAAACAGCCAAAAGCACTTTTTTTTTTCCAAATTTGATTTTGAAATGCTGACACCCTGTCAAGAGCTCCAGCTAAAATCACTCACCTTCTGCCAGAACTACTGTGCAGTTCGTTGCATCAATGGTATACAAAATCCCTTCATATCGATTTTGGGCTTTTGAAATCAGTGATATTTTACAGCCAATGTATGGCTTCGTTGAAGCCATGGCTGGAGAATATTAAGGGTAGTTGCTATAAACTTCTATAAATACGCATCACATGGCACATTTCAAGACACGGAGGAACCGGAAACAATTTATAGGCCTCCACAGCTGACCTGATTGAAGCACCTGGCAATCAGAGCCATTGCTGGCCACAGGATAAATGTCAATCACCGCTAGTTGCTTTAACTGCGGGAACATTTGACGTCAATTATGACTTATTTCGATCATTAATGCAGATAGTGTGTGGTGCATAATTTATTCATATAAACAGTTTTTCTTTAGATAAAATTTCTAAGTTGCAACAAAAATACCGTTAAATATACCGTTAAAAGGCTGAGTATTATGATGCAACAACAGCTGTGTGAAGGGGTGCCTACGTGTTGATTTGCACTCTGAAAAGTTTGCTGTCCAGGTAGTTTCACATCATTACTGTCTCTGAGCACTAGGCGGTTACTGCGGGTGTCCTGGAAAAATAGCATCAACGCAGCCATTTTGGATCGCTCAGTCTATGACAAAGTCTAATCCGTAAATCTGGAAAGACGTGTGGCATAGCACAGAAACTCTCAAATAGTTTCCCTGGAGTGTTAATGCTCCACAAGGTACAGCTCTGTGAGCGGTGTCGCTCATTTCCCGTGAAACGGCCAGACTGCGGTGGCACTGTAGACTGCGGCTCGCAACCATTTGTTCCAGTCTTTATTTTTTTGGAGAAGCCAATCACAGCGCCTAGTAAGGTCGCGTCACGGAGGGTGCATCCAATCGGCGCATGCGTCTCATGAACGAGCGTAGCTGGGAAAAGATGGCGGCGGGCTCCGATTTGCTGGATGATGTTTTCTTCAACACAGAGGTAGACGAAAAAGTAGTTAGTGACCTAGTTGGATCTCTGGAGTCTGAGCTAACAGGAACAGGTCGCGCTAACACAACGGCTAGGGTCCCGTCTGCAGCAAATCACGCCGGCAACTCAGCTGTAGGTAGTAGTTTGAATGTTCAGGGTAGCAAAATGGGACTTTCACAACAAGAGCTTGCTAAAGCAGGTAAGATAGCTGCGTACTCCGGTTAGCTAACATTAGCTAATTTTGGTCACGTTACTCATCTGATTATAGCTGATTTGGCTTCACTTGTCTGTGTCCCGAAACTAAAGCGAATCGGAGAGTTGTTCGACACTCCCCTTTTTTTCATGTGTTTCCGCTGCTGTAGGGACAAGAGCGCAAGGAGGTGTCAGTAACAGTTCGGGGTCCCTCGGTTCAGGCATGGATGGGGCACCCGGAATCACATCGGCGGCAGGACCGAGTATGACAGCCGCTCAGAGTCAGTCCAAGTCGGGCACAGCCAGCGGAGTTGTTGCTGTGACACTAGATGCAACAGCTGGTGCTGGCAAACCTGGAGCGACTGTTGCTCAAACTTTGAATGGAAGTGCCGTGGTGATGAACTGTCATATCACCGCAGGTGGACCTGCTGACAGCAACAACTCACAGCCCGCTGTCACGCTCCTCAACAACGGACCGGTTTCGGTGAGCAAAGGAAGCGCAGCAGGTCTGTCTGGAACACCTAGTACTATTATCCGAACTACTTTCAACGCGCAAAATGCTGTGACTTCTTCGTCTGTTATTTCGTCTCAGCCCTCTGTGAAAACTGTACCCACAGTCACGCTCGTGAGACCACCTATGCAAACCCCCACGAACCCTTCACAAAGCACAGGCAGTCCAACCACCGTTTTAACGTCCCCATCTGCCAGTGTTACCAGCACGACTGGCTCTCCTGCCAGCAAAACTGACTGCTCAAAAACGATAATACCTACCGGTGCCCACGTGGTGGCTTCAAATGTTGCTACAGGGGCGACAGCGAGGAGTCCGACTGTTTTGCAGAACGTGAGGACTTCATTACCGTCAACAGTTGCTGCCACCCCTCCCGGTGGAATACGAGCTATTGCTCCACAGGTGTTGGCTCCTCGACTCACTCAGCCTCAACAAAACGCACCAAATATCCAAAACATTCAGCTCCCTCCAGGTAATTTGGTTGTAAAGTTTGCACAGTTTCAGAGCATCTGAAAGTTTTCTGCTTTAAAAGTTAAATCTGAAGCTGTCTCTTTAGGCAGTTTCAAGCTGCAATGACTTGTCACTAGCTGGTTGCTATATAACAATTTTTTTTTTTTTTTTTTTAC
>VUQI01026442.1:17398-32736 GCA_015106735.1 Paratilapia polleni
TAAGAACTCCAAAAAAAAAAAAAAAAAAAAAAAAAAAAAGGTCTCACCACTCTGCAGCCTTGTTGAAACACCTCCAGGCACTTATTTGGCCAGTCTTATAATGTCTGTGTTGTAGTTATGTAGTAGAGTCAAGCAGTCACCTGTTTGATGGACACTGTTTTTACTAACACGAGGCTCTGGTGGATAGTAATACACTGGTATACAATAAAGTATCAGTGGCAAGAAACAAAAAAAAAAAAAAACAACTTTAATTTGAGCAGCACTGAGAATGTTTTCAACTTCTAATTGCATGATGTGTTTTGGCTTGAACGTCTTTTGATTTATACTGCCATACAGACCCTGACTGATATTTTTTGTGGTAATACCAATTTTTAATAAATATAAAATTCTAGTATGGCTACACTGGCCAGTATTCTTTATACATAAATAGGCACAGATAGTTTAAGAGTTAAAGGGAAAATGATGATGGGGGGGTCATTGTTTAACTTAACAAGTTAATTTACAAACTATTTACTCACTTTGAGGACACTGCTCCTTTCTGCACCACTGACTGCTATGGTCTGTTGCAGACAGAGCTAAGAGTTTTATAAACAATGGAGATGGTGCCACTCTGTTGGATGAACTATGTAATGGCATCATTCCTTTATTGCCTCAAGTATCTTTTTCTTGCATTATGTTCCTAGAAAATAAATTACACATATTAGACAACATATAAGGATATGTCAGTCAGACTCTACTAACATATTTTTCTGGCTCATTTTGATTTGACCAGTTGCTGAGTAGCTCAGGATGTAATAGGGCTCACTATTGATACACGCATATATATAGTTTTTTTGGTGAGACTGACCAGGACAGGAAAGCAATGACCTTTAACATCTTAACTTCTTGGACATTTGCCACGTGCAGGCATGGTCTTGGTTCGCAGTGAGAGTGGGCAGCTGCTCATGATTCACCAGCAGACTTTGGCTCAGATGCAAGCTCAGTCGCAGTCACAAAGCGCCATGACTCCACGACCTCCAGCTCCCACAAGCACTCCACCTGTCCAGATCACTTCCCTACAGGTACATGTCTCCTGGACACAGTCAAACACAGAAAACATAACACATAACACGTACCATAACAGTACAGTTCTGTAAACCTTCCGTAACAGCGGTTCTCAAACTTTTTCAGAAGCCAAAAAAGGTCATGCTTCTCACCCCACACTTTTTTTAAAAATCAATAATTAACAATGAAAAAGAATATAAGTGAATTTTAGTGAAATAAAGGTCAATCTGACACAACCACCAAACTCTTGTTTATTTATTTTCCCAACATAACTCATATTCATTCAGATTAGTCTCAGTCAGTTTTTTTTCCATTGGGCGTCCACGTCTCCTCTACAGTGACTCTGCACCCCCCAGTTTGAGAACCATTGCTGTCTGTAACAGTAACATTAACATAAGCTGTTAAAGAATGTTTTTGTTTTTTCTAAATGGACATCTTCATTTGCAGTTAAGAAGTCAGGTGTTGTTAGAACCTCATTGCTCACAGATGATCTTTATCAATATGAGCACATACATACCATCAGAGGGGTGTACTACAAAATTAATGGGTTAGTGAGCTATGTTACGCTTAAAGTCAGAGTATTCTGTGTCACGAAAGTGTCTCTCTTTTTACCTGGCTAAATCAGCATGGTAACTTATGCTGAATACATAACCTGGTCGGGAGCAGGTTATGTTCAGACTTTTGATTTAAACTCTGCAGGAAACACCATCCTTTCACTAATTCTTGAACGTTTTAAGTGCAATATAGATTCTCTGCTGGGCAAATATGTTTTATATATGCAACTTAGCCGAACCTTACTAACATCATAAATGAAGGCCAGTTGTAAAGTTACAGCAGCACAAACTCTGCATCTCATTGTCACTGGAAGAATGTAATGGTGTTACAGAAAATGTATAAACATTTTTATACTTGATCGTAATCTGCTGCTAAGTCTCATTTACACTCACAGCTACTAGAACACACACCAAGAATTAAATCATTAAAATAAATTTTACTTTGATCTGCTGACAAACTAGTCTCCTTTATTAGGCTGTGGGACAGTAACATTTAATGTTGAAATGTATCCAGTTTAAAGTTTCATAGCTCTAATGTGCGGCCGTGATGTTAGAAATACTCAACAGCATTGAGAGCACACTCAGCATTAAAATAATTAACTCAAATTAAAGTGTTTATTTTACCACACTGTGCTAAATCCTAAGATTGATTTTCTACAGCATTATGTTCCTGTCTTATTTGCAACAGTGTTGCATTTTACTCTAAAATATTTTATGCTCTTCGTAGATTTTTATCACCTTTTTATCATCATCTGATAACATCTTTGATTGGTGTAGGCGGCACTCATAGGGATCATTTTGTGAGGAAGAAGAGCCATATGACGTGTGAACCGCCCCTTTTTGTGTGACAGCACACACAGCCTGAAGCAGAAAGCCTGGGTTAACAGAGAAAGTTGATAACTGCCGTCGTGATGCCCGTTATCGCCGTCTGAGATTTTAGATTTTGTCAAGCCAGGTAATGCAAAGAAAGCCTGGCTGTGTTGAACTTCCTTTGTAGTATACCCCTCTGGTAACTTGACTTCAGGAATCAGGATATCGGGAGAGAGGAAGCTGGTACTGGTGCTTCGATAATAATGATTAGTATAAATAATTGGATATCACATTAAAATGACACTGAACACAGTCACAATGAAAATAAGCCTATTTCTAAGGTTTGAGTATTGAAAGTAAGGTTAAACTCAAACACTATTTTACTTTCTGTTTTGGTTACTCTTTAAACACAGATACTCTGCGTGGTAAACAACCAAAGCCATTTATGAAATCAGTGTAACATCCTTTATATCTCCTGCAGGCTCCAGGTGCATCACTGCTGGCTCGTCCGGTTACTCCCACCACCATTATTAAACAAGGTTCCACAGTCCAGACCACTGTAACAGCTACCACCGCACTACAGAGGCCTCCTGTTTTGCAGGTAAACTCTCACCATGCATCCCTTTGAGATATTTAATTCCCAGTGCATGGTAGAGAATTATTAACGCCCAAATACCATTAAAAGGTAAAAGTCAAACAACTTATTTCCATAACACCAAATCTATGCCATGGATGCAGTCTCCAGGGAGTTTGCATGTTCACCCTATGCTCTTGTGGTTTTCTTATGGGAGCTTTGTTTTCTCCCACTGTCAAAACATGATGGGTTAATTCTTCTCGAAAAGTACACTTGACAAAGGGACTGGCCTGCATTGAACCCAGGCATTGCATGCAGCTGTCCACTGGGAAGCTGTGTAGAACATAAATAAAATAAGAATGCAGTGATCATTTAAATCTTAAAAATATTTAATTATTAAACATTAAATTTTGAAATTAAGGAATTTTTTTTTCTTTCAAATTTGATGTCAGCAACATTATCTAAGAAAGTTGGGATTGAGGTATGTTTAACGTCACCTCTTCTTTTGGCAACAGTCTGTAAGCATTTGAAAACTGAGGTATAACAGTTGTTATACTTTTGAAATCCAAATGTTTTCCCATTGTTGCTTGTTATGCTGTAGAATTTCAGCTGCTGAACAGCTAAGTGCCTCCTGTGTTGCAGTATTTATTTTATTTTTTATGATCCAAAAAGCCATGCTGTTTTAATGTATGCAGAATGTAGTTTGACATTGTCTTGCTGTAATAAGCAAGGACTTCCCTGAAAATGATCTGGAGGGCGGCATATTTTGCTTCAAAACATACATATATCCTAACTGGTTCCTTCACAGGTGTGCAAGCTACCAATGCCATAGACACCCATACCATAACAGATGCCCTCTCTGCTTTAGCCCGGAGCATACAGTGTCTATGACTTGTAAAAAGTATTTGAAAAATTTATTGATCAGAGACAAGAGGACAGTTTTCCACTCAGTCTTAGTCCATTAAAAAAAAAAAAAAAAAATGTTTTAAGAGAGAAGAGTTTTAATTTGCTTCTGTTGTTTTCAGTGATGAACCGTGTTCACTGACGATGGTTTTTAAAAGTTTCTCCAAGTTCATGCACTGATTTCCACTACAGAATCATCTCTATTTTTAACGCATTGCTGCCTGACAGCCCAAACATCACAGCCATTCAATATTAGTTTTTGGCCTCTTTTCTTGTGTACAGAGATTTCTCCAAAGTCTTTGAATCTTAAATGATTTTATGTACTTTAGGTGGTGAAATCCTTTTGTAATTTTTACGTTGTTCTTAAATTTTTTTAACCGTTTGTTCACACAGTTCAGAGAGTGGTGAACATCCCTTCATATACCTATACCCAGGTATATTTCCATTCTTCTTTAAAATTAGGAATGAGAAAATATTTAAAAAAACAAACAAACAAAAAAAAAACTCAAGTCCACTGCTTCAGTGTCACCGCCTGTGACTCGGAGAGGCCAATGACATCAATGGCATTAATATCTTAATAAAACCACTACTCTCTCCTCCTCTATCTGCACAAGTGGTCGTGACTTTAACCTCAGTAATATCCTGTTTCCATTAATCTCACACAGTTAGCCCACAAAATTAGTCTCACTCATGTGGTCTGGCACTGCTTTAATGACATTTGGTTCGGTTAGAAATGCCAGCAGTATGCACTGAAAGAAACGTGTGTATCTAGTGAACAAACAAAATTAGTAGCAAAAGGATTAATTGCAGTCTGTGTGTTTGAAGTGTCCAGAGTCTTGTTGTCACTCTAAATGAATTACTCCTCATAATTTTTCCACTTGTCAAGGAATCTGCGCCTGTTACTGTCCACATGCTGCAAACAGCTCTGCAGACTGTTCCTTGTATGAGAATGTTAAGATAAGACTCTTATTAATATTGCTAAAGTAAGGGCTGAATGCATCTCTTGCGGACTAGTTAGGACTGATTTCCTACTGTGAGATACTTTTAAAAAAAACAAGCCCAGAATCTGTTTCATAGATTATATGGTCATCTTGTTCTCCCAAAAGATGGGATTTTGCAACAGGGTCAGCACAGTTGTTTTCAATTCCTCTCCTGCTGGCTTGTTTACTCACTTTAAAAAAACATTGCTGCTTCTATTCATCTTTTTTATTCTGAATTTTGAATGTTCTTGTTACCATGGAAATTCCCTTAAATACATTTTTACTAAACCTTGTTAGTTTTCGTGTTCTAATAACAGCTCTGAAGACTTTATGTTGTGCAGACAGTGTACAGCTACTGCATCTGGGACAGCAAACAAACAATATCTATGTCTTCTGAAAAGTAAAACTTGTAAAACAATTGTGTTATTGGGGGGTGTGCACTGTGCCACAGGCCTACACACGTCAAAACAGTTTCTGATCTTGTCATTTTCTTGCGTCTCATCTCAAGTGCATATTCACTGACTCATATAGAACACCATCATGCTGGGAGGAGTTGCTACCACGGCAGGACAGCCGTTAGGAACGCCCACCACGGTGCAGCCCGGATCCACCTCCACAGCAGTAACACAGAGGGTGGGGCCTCTTGGAGCTACTGGGACTCCTGTCACTCCAACACCTGTCACAGCTGTAAGAAAGACGTGCCAACCTTGAATGATGGGAAAAACAGAAATACTCTTTTTCCACTTAATTTTTGCATTGCAAGTGTGATGTAAATATTTAAGAAAACAAATATTCATATGTATGTGATTTCAGGAAACACTGGAGAATGTGAAAAAGTGTAGAAACTTTCTGTCAACGCTGATCAAGCTGGCATCCAGCGGGAAGCAGTCCTCTGAGACTACAGCCAATGTCAAGGAGCTGGTCAAGAACCTGCTGGTACTTCTCTCTCTCCCTCTCACCTTCTCTGGGTTAACACTTAGTCTTTCTGTTGTCATCTTCATACCTTCCTTGATATTCATTCAGTCAGTTTAATTAGCCTGCATGTTGTGTTCTTATCCATCATGTTTTTTTTTTATTGTAACAGGAAGCAAAGATAGAGCCTGAAGATTTCACCAGTAGGTTATACCAGGAGCTCAACTCTTCACCACAGCCATACCTTGTACCTTTTCTCAAGGTGAGATCCGTGACACACCAGCAGACGATACTGAATGCAAAAGCTTGGGCAAAATTATTATATTGCACTGTAACTTTGGGACTTACATTTGGGCACCCAACTACTCAGACATCAAAACTCAAAAACTTCAACCACCCATCTAAGATTCTTCCTATTGATTTTAAGAATTTTCACACATCTTTTGCACATTGCTTAAATTTTTGAGATACTTTTCTGTCTTGCACATTGGGTATGTTTAGGCTCTATCCACAGATTTTCAATAATGTTTTTGAGGTATGCTTAGGATCATTATAGCATTGTAGAATCATCAATGCCTTTACTGTTTTTTAATCAACTAATATTTAATGGAAACTTTACTTCCTCCTATCCATGCAGATTGCCTTTCCCGGTGGCTGCCACACAGCCTCAAAGCATAATATTGGCACAGTGTTGGCAACTATTAAGGCAAACATACCTGTAACGATTTTGGTCCAAGAGCTCAGTTTTAACTTCGTCATGTAGACCCTGTTTGTACATCATCGCTCCACAGTATAACAATAACTCTTCATCTCCTTTGCAGTCACATGGGGGTTTTAATTTGCATGTCTGCCAAACAAAAGCAACTTTATCTGAAAGTTGTGTTGGTCTTCACCTTAACTGACACATCTTAACATTTTGGAAAGTAAAACTTGCAAGCCATCTTATACCTTTCACCTGCTTTGTAGGCAGCAATTACCCTAATTTTGAGATTCAGTCTTGCTTAGAGAAGCCCATGGTTATTGAGTGCTTCTTCTAAGTTTGAGGGTCAGAAAATTAATAATCACTACTCATGAGCTGCTGACAAATGTTGACCTGCCTTATAAATCCTAATGAGTCGATTAAGGGGCAGTGAGTTAATGAAGTTCTGAGCTTTTACAACTAAGGGGGAGTTTAAAGCTTTTTGCACACATGTACCCACTCCATGACGCTGATTAGATTGCAGGTGAGCAGAAGATTTGCAGCTTTCATCAGGACCAGGGCAAAAGCTATAATAATATTGCACACATGGACTTCTGTGGCATTGAAAAACTAAAGGAAATCCCTGCTCTCTTTTGACTGATATGGTGACATGGAGTCCTAATCAGCGATTACACTGCCTATCATCAGTATATCGTTTTCTATAATATATAATAGGCAGACTTCTAGCCCTCTAAACCACACAGCTGACTTGTTTTAATGTTATCCAGTGGAGGATGTTGTATTTACCTGACCAAATAATTAAATCCTATATTGTTATTGTATACTGTCACAGTCAAATCTGTAGTTGTGTGTACGTAGTAGCCAAAAAGATTAGAAATCTAGCATTAAAAAAAGCATTAAAAATCTCAAAAGGGTGGGAGAGGTTGAACTGTTTATTCTCTCCTCTGTTTCTTGTTAATAAGTTGTTTTATCCTATTTAAAATATCTCTAAAACATGTTCATCAGTTTCAAATAGCTCCTGCAATATTTTCAGAGAAATGTCAAAGGACAAAAATGGGGGGGGGGGCAATTATGAACTTCCCTTAAGATGTACAGAATAAACTAAATTCTCTGCACTTCACTTTCTTTAGAGTACAGTATATAATAGAAATTTCATCATTTATCTCAAAGAGCTGCTCCTGTTAGATTTTTTTTCTATTAAATTCTTTATTTAACCAGGTAAAAGTCTCGTTTTAAAGAGTGATCTGGCCAAGAGGGTAATAACAATAACACAGTAACTATAACTACACGTGTCCTGTTTGGCAATGAGTCATTGACATTATGAAGTTAAATATATACACACTTCATCCATCCTCTCTTTCTGCCTGTAGAGAAGTCTTCCAGCACTGCGCCAGTTGACCCCAGACTCAGAGGCCTTCATCCAGCAAAGCTTACTGCCTCAGCTGAGCCCTCAGCCTGCAGCGCCAGCCTCCACAGCACTCACTGCTGTGGTGCTACGACCTCCCCTCTCCACCGCCATCACAACGGCCACCAGCCCTGCCACAACCAAAACCACAGTTATCAGCCTTACACAGACACCTCACAGTAAACCTGGACTGGTAATTTTTTTTTCTCCTCCTGCTGGGAATCATAACCTGTATCTGAATACATTGATGGGCGTGTACATAAAAGTGGAAATATCTGTAAGAGTTTATACTTCTTTCTTTTGTGTGCTTTTTTGCCTGTTTCTCATTCTTTGTCTTCGTCTGTGCGCAGATAGTACCCCAGCAACAGGGGACCATTGTGAGGCCACCGGTGACGCTGGCTCAGTCTCCCATAGTAACATTGAGAGGACAAACTCATAGCCGCATCATTGTGGGCCAGCCGCAGGTGGTCAAACAGCTACAGGCAGGTGGGTGACCATTTACATTTCTTTAATACTTAATATATATTACTTGTTTATCAGTGATCAACGTAAAATCAGTATTAATGTTCAGTCTTAGTGTTGTATTTTATTACTTTGGTGCCTCATACACTTTCAAATGGATGTCCATGGAAACCCTGTCATGCTAAACTAATGCAGCAAAGTCACTAGAAAATAGAATTGCATCTATTCCCCTGAATTTCTGTTTGTTCTGTAATTCATTTAACATGTCCATGGAAGTGCTACCACCTTGTGGCTACTATGTGTAATTGCAAGACAGAAAGTTGTCAGCTTTGATTCAACAGTCATGTGTATATTCAAATCCTACTGCATGTTCTAGTGGTTTTAACTGAAACTACCTTTCATTCTTCCAAATTCACTGCAGAAACTAGAAATTCTTTGTTCCTGTTTTAGTCTCAGCAGTGAAGCAGGTGTTGGCTCCAGCGGCTAAAGGAGTACAAGTACTCAGTCAGGCTTCCCTCGCTGCTGCTCAGAAGAACAAGCTGAAAGAAGCAGGAGGGGGGGCTTTCAGGTTCGGAAGACCTAAAAATTATCAATGTCTGTTAAATTCTGGTCTCCATATAAGCATTCAAGGAGAATTAAACATCCATAGAAACTGCTTTTATGCATATCTTTTAAAAGTATCTGATGACATAACATTTTTGTGCCAAAAAAAATAAATAAATAAATAAATTGGTGCAGTTCGTTGCTTTCATTACGTTTATCTTATGCTCACTTTCAGCACCATGTTTTCAGTCTTGGACTCTACTAGAGTAGCTTTGCATGGTTCACAGTTCAAATGTACTTAAGACACAAAAAGTAATTAAAACTGTGATTCTGTGTTTTTGTCCCTTCACTTTTTTGTTTGTTTGTTTGTTTTAAAAATTTTTAATCCAGGGACGATGATGATATCAATGATGTGGCCTCCATGGCAGGAGTCAACTTGTCAGAAGAGAGTGCCCGTATCTTAGCAACCAACTCTGAGCTTGTTGGCATGGTGACTCGTTCTTGTAAGGACGAGACCTTCCTCTCCACCTCTTCACTCACCCGGATAGTTCTGGAGATTGGTGAGAGACGTGCACCTTCAAGAAAATGTAGAGCATGTTCCCTCAGTATGCTGACACCGTCTAAACTTTATCCACACTCACTCCTGTTGTGACAGGTAAGAAGTTCAGTGTCAGCGAGTTGGGCACAGATGTGATCAACTACATTTCCCATGCTACACAGCAGCGACTGCAAGACCTGTTGGAAAAGGTGTCACAAGTGGCACAGCAGAAGAACATGACTTTTAAGGTGATAATTGATTGTAATTGTAGAGGTAGGGAGAGTCACTCACTACTGTGTTTTAGTATCTCTTGTTTTATCTCTCTGTCTGTCCTCACTACGTCTTATTTCATACCACCTCCAGGAAGACGAGCGGTATGAGCAGGTCAGCGATGTACGAGCCCAGCTCAAATTCTTCGAGCAGCTGGATCAGATGGAGAAGCAAAGGAAGGAAGAGCAGGAGAGAGAGATCCTCTTGAAAGCTGCCAAGGTAACAGCATTCCAACAAGGACACACAGTATCACTGACAGAAACAGTCCTACGCACATAATTATATTGAGAAGGCGAGTGAGTAGTCTTGGGTCAGCGTCATTAATATACATTTTCCCTGCCTTCACCGAATAACAGATATGCAAACTGAGAGAGTGAATGAATAAAACAATTCATTTAATAAATTCTACATGTCATTCTTGAAATATTCAAATGCCCTCAATATTATTGCAGTCTCGGTCACGACAAGAAGACCCAGAGCAACTCCGACTGAAGCAGAAGGCCAAAGAAGTAAGCATATGCTCAAATAAGAGCCTATATAATTGCTTTCTTTTTGAAGCATTATGATGAGTTTGTCTGTGTGTTAAATTTATGTGTTACTACTTGTATTTCAGATGCAACAGCAGGAGCTGGCTCAGATCAGGCAGAGAGAAGCCAACCTAACAGCCCTGGCAGCCATTGGCCCAAGGAAAAAGCGGAAATTGGACTCTCCAGTTAGGGGTGCCAGTGCAGAGGTGAGAGGTCATTAGCCCAAAGTAGGAATGTGTTTATTTTGAATTATTCCGAATTCACAAAAGCAGTTAATGAAATATTAAATGTCTTTGCTTTGTTTCACCCTCCAGGGTTCAGGGTCATGTCCCTCTCAGACTGGAGGCTCGAGTGGAGCAGGCTCCAGACAGTTTATGCGACAGCGCATCACTAGAGTCAACCTCAGGGACCTGCTCTTCTGTCTGGAGAATGAAAGAGGAACGAGTCACTCACACCTGCTCTATAAAGGCTTCCTCAAATAGCACCCACATTAAAATGACTAGTCTCACTCAGTGGCATTGAGGAGGCAGAGTTGACCATCAGCTCTGACCCTTCTTGCCAGTACTTTCTTTGATCACCCACTGTTGAATTATGAGGCATCTGTCTGTGGGAGTCATGCTGAAGAGACCTCGACTCTTAAAAGCCTCTTAAAGAAAAGGCCTTTTGTATTTTCAGCGCATAAATGGAGCAAATATTGGAACTTGGCCCTGAATTCAGTGTGCCTCTCAGCTCTGTTTGCTCTTCACGGAGCAGTTACAACCAACCACACTTCATGAATGCACTGCCTCATGCTACACAAAAGAACAATGTCTTTAACTGAACTGAACGCTTCAGATTTAGAAACCTTGTCGGTGTCATTCTCGCAGTGGCATCTGTTCTGTAGCAGCAAATCTCTTTGAAGTGTTTGGCAGACACTCTTGTTTATTTAAGTCCTCAACAGAGATTTTAATTTATCGTACATTTATACTATATTTTAGCAATGCCTGTGGATTGTTTTACAGAGATTAATCTTAACTGGTCTTATCATCTGCTGAGTTGCCTTCTTAACAGTTTAAGCCATATGGATTAGAATGTGTTGATCAAGGAATTTTATGTATCCAACACTTCTCTCCAGATTTTTAGGATGAGTGTTTTTTTTGGTTTTTTTTGTTTTGTTTTTTTTAAAATCTTTTTATTCTGTCTTTGATTGGAAACAATAATAATAATTTACATGTTATGTATTGTGCACGATGTAGAGCTGGTATTACAACTCTCACTGTCATAGGACTTGTGTGGCGAGGGTTCTTGCACAAATGTTGAAGTCCACTTTTTATTTAGAGTCTAGCATTTTCTACAGAGAATTTAAATTCTTTACATCGTTTACACTTTACATAGTTGAGATGTAATCATTAAGTATCACGACTTCACCCTTAAAATCAGAAGCTTTACCTGACTTAAAATTGGCCCATCTCCTGTTTAAGATCATCTTCTCATGCACCTCTGGACCTCTCCCAGCACCGCTGCCATTTTTAGGCCCCAGTCACACAAGCCTAGACACCAGTCGGCGACTATCTGGCAACCTCTGCTTGGGAGGGAAAAATGTGCATTGCCCAACCAGTTGTGAGTGGTTGCTGGCAGTCACTGTGAAATCGGTTGCTTAAGCCCCATTCATGCAGGCCTAGAGGTCGGTCAGCCACCCCTGGTAACCACAAGTTGCTAGGGAAATGTATGTATTTTGCGACCAGTTGGCGAGTTGTTGCTCATGGTTGCTTGTTATTTCTAGCGTGAAATTGGTCGCAAAGAGGTGCTGCACCGAAAATCTCCTTCCAATTGCTTTGGTGACTAGCAGGTAGTGAAACTGTGAAAAGTGTGACACAAACCTGAAACGGAGAACGTTTGACTTCAAAGTAAAAGTTGCACTTTTTGTAACCTGTTGTTCAGTGGTAAGGGTCAACTTTTACTTTGAAACCGAACACTCTCTGTTTGCAGTTTGTGTTGCACTTCAAGTTACACTACAGCTCGGAGAGTAAATGCCGAGTGTTTGCAGACAAGTCGGCGTCTTCCATGGAAACTACAGGCGATTGCAGCAATCTGCTAGTGACCAAAGCAATCACAAGGATTTATTTTGGTGCAGCATCCTCTTTGTGAGTGATTTCACCTGGCAACAGCCAGCAACCACTTGCCGAATACACTTTTTTGTCTAGTGACGGGAGGTTGCCAGGGGTTGCTGACCAGTCTCTAGGCCTGTGTGACTGAAGCCTTAGTGCTGTGGAAGTTCTGTTCTGATCACTTGAACTCATAGAACAATCATTAACATCTGTCTCAAACTGGCCCAACTTTCGTGTGGAATTCAGTTAAAATGTAAGTTAATTGGTCACCGTTTTGACATGCTGGTGGAGATCGGCACACTTGGCTGATGCACAAGTGCAAGGGGACAGAATGTGACTTCCAAAGGGCAATACAGAAATGGCAGAGACTACATTAAAAAAGGAGACTGGCCAAGTTTAAACCAGGTGTGCGTTTTTTATGGGTAGAGTTGCAAAAACTTATGATTGCACTTCCTCTGTACTGAGATTTCCTTTCCCATCTCCGGTTGCCAGTAGCATGAATACATTTCTTCACTGATGTCACTATGACATTTACGTCAAGAACTGAATCACAGTGAAAGTCCTTTCCAAAGAAATTATTTACCACTGTGTCATTGCAGGTGTTGGTGTAAAATTTGAGCAGCAGATTTTCTGCAGTGGCAGCAGGCTCATGGTAAGCATTTAGAAGATCAAAGAAAAATGAAACATTGAAATTATGATAACAGAAATGTGGATTTAACTCCTATTTTTTTGAATATTGTTACAAAGTAGAGCCAGTTATTTTGCCACCTCTATTTAATGTCACCCACAGAGTAGAATGTTAAGATTTTTTTTTTTTTTTTTAAATCAGTCCTAATATTGTTACTGATTTCATTGATTTAAGTGAATTACATTTTTTTCAATAAGTTGTATGTCCACAATTTTATATTTATGAATAATAGGGATAATTTTGGGTAAACGTGAAAATGCAGAGTAAAGACTGCACTTTGACAGATCAGTTTTCTAAAACCAGTCAATCAGATGAACATACCCTCTATAAATTGTTTATATTTTTGTGCACATACTAATTTTGGTCTTTATACCTTTGGCATTTTATGACAGGATGTTTATTGGCAAATTTTGTTACTGTATATACTTAAGTTGTCGTTTGTAGATTTATCACTTGACAATTTTGAATTAAGAAAATGTCTTATTTTTCTTGTATAAATATGTAATAAGAAACAAAGATATTATGCTTTCTTGCCAATATCTTGTAAATTTTGCACAGCCACTTGTTTATATGTAAATAGATGAATTTTAAAAAAAAAACTTTTTAACTGCTATTTTATAATGGATTGAGAGCAAAAGATCTCTATTAAATCACAAAACAACAAATATATCCGTCTTAAATGTCTCAATTCCTGTGAGAGGTTCACAATTCACAGTAGAGACTGAAATACACAAGTGATGAAATATTTGGTGTTTGTGAACACAACTCACTGTCCCAGTAGCAGAAGATACACTATAAAGACAAAAGTATTGGGCCACACCTCTTAATCTTTGAATCCAGGTGTTTTCAGTCCCTTTGCCACAGGTGTATAAAAGCACATAGCCATGCAGTCTGCCTTTACAAACATTTGTGAAAGAATGGGATGTTCTAAAGAGCTCTCTGAATTCGAGTGTGGTACTGTAATAGGAGGGCACCGTTGCAACAAGTCAGTTCGTGAAATTTCTTCCTTCCTAGATATTCCACACTCAGCTGTAAGTGACATTACTGCAAAGTGGAAACTTTTAGGAACCACAACAACTCAGCCATGAAGTTGAGGACCATGTAAAGTTACAGAGCGGGGTCACTGAGTGCTTAGGTGCATAGTGCGTAAAAGTCACCAACGCTCTCCTGACTCCAAAGCTCTGGGAGCTTCATGGGATGGGTTTCCATGGCTGAGCAGCTCCTGTAGGTGTAATGTGTAGGTGGCCCACTACTTTTGTCCATATAGTGTACTAGTAATAAAGTTAGAACGTGGACTGTTTCATGGTCTGATTATAATGTATTTTCATTGTCTTTATACTAAGTTTTTAAGGAAGAGAGTATTTTCTTGTTGATACATTTTCTCCAAGTACATTATGTCTTGTTCTATCATAACATCTGAATTATTCATCGAGCAATTTTCTGGATCTGAGAATATTCTTACCTACAGCTTATAGCAAATAGTTTAAAAACTATTCAGATCCACCAGATACATCAAAGAGGTAGATTTTATTTTATAATTTTTCTTTCTCCAGTGCTCTAACTAAAAGAATCTTTTATATTTCTAAAATGATCATCTGCCGTAGTGCTTTTTGTTCATGCTCTTCAACAAGAAATAAAATGTCCTTTCAGAAAAAGATAAATGCTGTGTTGTAAAAGGCTATCATGCCTTTAGTGGTCTCTCTCTTTACAGACTTTTTCCTCTATTTAAAAAAAAAAAAAAATCTAATATTCTGTACCCATTCAGCATCAGAATGATGAGGCCAGGTCCTCAAAATCAAATAATTAGAAGCCTGTTACAGCTGAATAAGGCAGAACACTAAGAATTAATTTCCCTCCAACCTTGAAACTTTATCAAAGGAGGTTTTATTCATAATAAGACTTTTACTTTCACAATCTCGCTCTGTCTTCTTAAAGATGCGTAACACCAGCAAAGGTAAAGCCAATCTTTAGATTAGGTTGAGACCAGAACTCTCAAACAGGTGTTTAATTTAGTCATCTATTATGTCACAGTCTGCCACTGTTATCTTATATTTCAGTCAAACTTTTCCATAGTTTGAACTCTATTAATTCACCACAATAGAAGACTAAAGGACAGAGTGATGTTATGTCATGCATACTTAGAGGTGATACATTTTACACAGCTTTGGCACTTGCAGTTGCATGCTACATTATTTCACTGTAATGATGTAACTTCTAGAGAGCTTCTATATATATATATATATATATATATATATATATATATATTTTTTTTTTTTTTTTTTTTTTTAATTTTTTTTTAAAAAATATTTAAAAAAAATTTAAAAAAAAAAAAAAAAAAATT
>VUQI01026443.1:0-12209 GCA_015106735.1 Paratilapia polleni
CAAACCTCTGGAATGTGATCAAGAGGAAGATGGATGGTCACAAGCCATCAAACAAAGCTGAGCTGCCAGAAATGGCATAAAGTCACCCAACAGCAATGAGAAAGACTGGTGGAGAGCATGCCAAGACACATGAAAGCTGTGATTGCAAATCAAGGTTATTCCACCAAATATTGATTTCTGAAGACTTCCTAAGTTAAAACATTAGTAATGTGTTGTTTAAAAATGAATATGAACTTGTTTTTTTTGCACTATTTGAGGTCTGAAAACACTGGACCTTTTTTGGTATTTTGACCATTTTTCATTTTCTACAAATAAATGCTCTAAATGAAAATATTTGTATTTGGAATTTGGGAGTTATCTTGTCAGTAGTTTATAGAATAAAACAAAAATGTTCATTTTACTCAAACATATACCTATGAATAGCAAAATCAGAGAAACTGATAATTTTGCAGTGGTCTCTTAATTTTTTCCGGAACTGTATATATACACACACACACATATTTTTTTTCCCCTGCCTTTTTGCCTTTATTGGATAGGTACAGACAGACACAGATAATGCATGGTGATATCACCATGCCAATATGTGCCAAAATTGGCATTGGGGTCACCCCACTACCCCCTTTTTGAGTGCAGTGTAGAAAACTTTTTGTGACATATCCCTAACCTTAATCATAGACAGAACACTTAGGGTTTTCTATGTGTAATGTGAAGGTACAGTAAAATTATATTTCTGAATTGTTCACCAGCTGGTACTGTGCTGTGGCAAAAGTTGACCCATGTTGTTTCTTACTGTTTTTAGCCCTCTGCTGCTATATAAAATGAATTAAGCTCCTATATTGTCTTAATGCAGTTCTTTTGCCAGTATGTTTTTACCCACTCAGGTTTTTTCTGTGTGTTTTCAATTTAAGCATAAAACCTGAATGGAAACATCACAGATTTCAGGAAACATATTACAAATTTACACTTGGCTTAGATAGAAAGAGTGTATGTCTTGATTAAAGTGAATGTGACCATGTGCGATGAAAGCAGACAAGTGAAGAAATGTGTCTAATCAGTGTGGAGTAATGAAGAAACTGATCTTCCTCACATTTATACATGAAACAAACAGAAATGCCAGCATCAATAGGCTCGTTTATTCTTCCAGCCTTGTAGCCAGTTTTTATTTTTTAAATTCCTGCTTTCTATAAGTCAGCAGAAACAAGTAGTGACAAAACTCTTTTTCACAGGGCTTTTAGCAGAGAATAGACACTAGGACCTTACCTTCAGAGCAGATTAGGCAGCAAGGTAAATAGAGAGAATGAAGTGATGCAACAGCACAATGTGAGCCAGAGTGCGATGCGGTGCAGTTGGGGCTTCAGAGTCATAGCATGCCAAACCTCAAGTCACCAGAGCTCTTATTATGTAACTACTCTGTAAGTGTGGCTCTTCTTTTTACTACTTCCCTAGGCTATTACACCTCTTCACCTGTCTGAAAAGGATTTATTACCCTTAGAAAAAAGTGCATATTTGCTGTTTCTCAGTTGTTGCTCTCAGGGCATCAGCAGGGCTTGTTATTTTGAATCCCAACTTTCCAGCTTTGTCTTCATCAGTAGAAATTTCCTCTCTTATAACTGGGGAAATGCTAACGACTCTTCATCACAGTCAAAAGCGCTTTAATGGCTTAAGATTTTAGTGCAGGGCACACAGAGTTTAAAGAAAGCAAACAATTGCAAAACACGGAACATATTTCTGTCCATTTTGGTATTAGATTAAATAAACCACTAACTTTTTAATATTAACACTCAGTTGTTATTTCTGGGATGTGCAGTTCCTGTGGTGATCTGTACGGTTTAATGCCAGCAGACTTACCAGCGTGATTTCCGTTAGCAGTTGGCTATTTTTAACAACAAAGCTCAGATAAAGCCTACTGTGCACTGCCTGCTCAACATCTAACACCAGAAACACCAAGTCAGAGACCAGCAGCTAGCAAAGAAAATGAAACATCTAGCAGCTATGTTTTTCCGGACTTAGTGGCAATATTACAAGAGCTAAAGGAAAGCAGTTGTTATCTTCAGAGGTGGACACTCTAAATACCTGTGTTGCTTTGGCTGTGTTCTTTAGTACTGCAAACAAATAATGAGTTAATGCAGCTTTAAAGCTGCCTGGTCGTGCATTTTGTACAATACTTGCATGCTGATGATATACCTTGCCTTAGATTTGGTGTCACTTACTTTTATGCAACCCAAGTTAAATTATAAATGACGCGTGATTTTGAGTAAAAGGAAAAGAAAATATAAGGCTAAATAAAGAAGATCCACCTTAAGATACACACCATATAAGCTGATGCTGTGCTTTAGTACATTATACATATAATAAAGTTTACATGAACCAGTAGCTTCACAGTGAACCTGGGGCTTTTGGGGTGCCTGTAATTTATCAGAGCATATTTAGATCTGATACTTATTGTAATACATTTTTCATATTTATTAAAAATACCTTTAATGGTCCTGAGGGAGGCTTGTATTCTGGTTAAAAACTGCAAAAACTATTGTTGTCTTCACTGTAACTGTAAAAACCCTAAACATGTGATTCTGTTTTTAATACTCTGCCTTCACAGAGTAGCTGCACACAAACTGATCTGATTCCACACCAGAAGGAACTGGCTGCAGTTGATTCGGTTTGTATCATCTTGGAGCCATTCATCCTTGTTCTGCAGAGTTTTAGGAACATAAATAAACAAGTAAACAGGGCTCGTAAGTGTGTTTTTTGGCAAAGAGGGGCTGTTAAAGGCGTCTGCTGGGAGGCTTCACATGCTGTGATGGGTTTTTTGGGACAGCTTGTATGCTGGGAGGGACAGACTTAAGGGCTAAAGCCTGCAGACTGGGAGGCTTTTACCAGCCTTCTATTGGATTATTCATGTGACCGAGAATAAAAAGCGGATGGGCGTACACGGTGGGTTAGTGTGTGCATGATTGTGTGTACCTACACTTCCTTTTGTGCAATGAAAGCAATTTGAGCAGCAGCGTATGTGTATGTGACTGACACTTGTCTCACTTAGTGAATAAAGTAACTGCTGAGGGCATTATTTCAAGACCAAGAAATATCACAGCACTCTGCACACACAGAAAACATAACCACGTACATTAATCCAGTACAGTTATCCAGTGCATACATCAGTGCAGTATTAAGGTGCAAGAAAACGCTTTTCAGGATAATTTATACATTGTTATTAATTTTATCGTAACAATTTAAGATAATTTCCTTCACTAGCACAGCACAGATATCCATCCCACCAATGTGATATTCAGCCTTTGCAGTAGCATTTAAACTTTTTAAAATATGACTATGTTCACATTATATGCTGAATTGGTGTCATTTTATTTTACTGTACTTTTTGTCCTCAAGAGAGTCAGACTGGTTTTTATGGAAATGCGGACAAACCAATCAGATTTTAAATCAGATCTTGGCCTCTACCATGTTTAGTTTCTAGATATCATTTATATCCAATTTTAGCAAGATCTTTTTTTTTTTTTTTTTTTATCTCTCATATTTCTCCTTATATAGTCTGTTTATTCAGCATCAGCACCTCACAGCTTGGTCAAACATGTGGGAGAGCAGCAACCAAGATGGGTGTCAATGGATGAAGTTCCAAATTAGATTGAATCTATGGAGAAGCTTCTGGTGATGTCAGTGGTATTCTTTTACATATTCAGCTCACATTTGTATTTGATGTGTGCAGTGGTGGCAGTTGTGTTCATGGTGAAGGTGGATACATGTGACTTACAAAGTAGGACTTTTTGACCAGTGTAATTCTCACTGGCAAACAAAAAATGGTTTGATTCAGAACCTAAAATATTGGTTCCCAATGAGAATCAGATGCCAACCATATCCAGGCGGGAATTGGAGATACTGGTGTCAAGTGGGCATGTGTTACATCCATGACACCAAATAAAGCAAAGAAGAGAGACTACATAAACTGTGTTGCCTGTGGTCATCCAAAGAAACTTGTATTTTAATGTTAATATGGGGATCTGCTCAAGAAGCTTTAAATGGTCTAGCTGGAAAAGTAAATTGCTTGCAGAACTTGCCAAAGAGTTGGCTGGTGCTGTGGTTGTAATATGCAGGGTATGCAATGTTACAATTGGTTCTGTGGTTCCTGAACAGAACTGGTGCACAAGCAAAAATCAAACCAGTTCTCTGTTGCCTGAATTGAAACATGAATGTGAGGAATGAAGATAAAAATAAGATAAAGTATAATATACAAAAAAATTACCGAATGCAAATAAAATCCTTTCTGTCAACAGAGATTGAATGGCAAGGGAAAGAAAATACCTGAAGCCGGGTTATATACCTCAGAAAACTGTTCATACTGTATAGAAGTTTCACACGTGATGTCTTGAGCACGTTGTTCAAGAGTTGTCCGCCATAATGAACGTGATACACACACCAATCATGAGGGAAAAATGTGTATTCCCCAACTGGTTGGCAAGTGGTTCCTATAGGTTGCTGGCTGTTGCGAGGTGAAATTGGTCTCAAAGAGGGTGCTGCACCAAAAACCTCCTTGTGATTGCTGCGGTCACCTGTAGTTTGCATGGAAGACCCTGACTTGTCTGCAAAAACTACTAGCCAAGCAGTAGTAAAACATTCGCCTCCAAAGTAAGAGTTGTGCCTCGATGCTGCAGCCAACATCTTCCTAAAGGCAGACCATTTGAAAGCAAATGGTCTATCTTTCCGGCTTGTGTCCCAAGTCGGCAGACAAGTCAGCATGTTCCATGCAAATTACAGGCAACTGCAGCAATCGCAAGGGGGTTTTCGTCTACTGGTCAGGGAATACACATTTTCCCTTGTGACCAATGGTTGCCAGATGGTCACAGACCGGCCTCTAGGCCTGTGTGACTGGTGCCTTATTCACTTGACACTACAGTGTGACATGTACAAAATGACGGACAAGTTAACATCACGTGGTTAGCGGTCACGTGATTGCAAAACCTCAGTAACAGACCTTCAACTCACCTGAAATCATTAATAATCCCCAAGATTGCAGATTTTAAATGTTTGAGTTGTAAAATCTGCTCAACTGGCCGAATGCGGGCCTGGAAACAGAGTACTGGACTTGACTGAGTAGATCTGACTACTACTTCCCCCTCTCTTTCATTGTGCACATGCTTGCACTCACACGCAGGTGATGATGATGTTGTAATGAGCGAGCAGACAGCAGAATTGTCAGAAGCTCTTCATAACAGGCTAGTGACCAGCAGCTGGCTCAGGGCAGAGCATCCAGAAGGCTTCATCTTAATTCTGTTCACTCAGAAGAGCAAAGTTAACGTGATAACTAACTGATCGCTGAGAGGACTTTATTTCTGCTCTCATCGCTTCCCATTAAAAAAAGCTCATCCCTGAAGCTTGAGGCAGTTTCCTTATATTAGGCACAGATTTTAGTCTGCTTGACTTCTCTGCTATAATGGAATATGCAGAAATATTGTTTCCTCGTAATTTCTTAACTTTTTTCAGCATGTTCGTAAAGTCATTTTTAGGGTTAAGATCCGCTGCAGGACAGCACTTCTGGACGGGGAGACGCTGTAGTATGCAAAAGGGTTTTTGTGCTAGATTTTTATTAATAATGTTTTGGAAAGTCAGTAATTATACACCACCAGCAGCATGGAGACAGCCATACTGTTAAATCCTCCTACCTCTCCTTGTTGTTGACAAAGCATGCTGCTGCGTGGCACAAAACAGGGAGAGTATTTGAGTGAGGATCTTTGTCTTTTTGTTCACATCTGGGATTAAAATAACAAACAGAGAAGCTGAGGTCTTTAGGTCATCCCTGCTGCACATGTGTGCTATTTAAAAAAACAAAACAGAAAAACCATCTTTATCACACCAAAAAAAATACCCAAGCTGTTTGTGTTCACCGCATGCTTTTCAAAATATATCTCATGAGATCCCATATACCGACACACAGCGATAGTCTGTGTGCAGTCTTTTACCTTTCTCATTTATATAAAAGCATCTGTTTTCACAAATTTACTTTGTGCTCACAGACCAATATGTAGACAAATGTTACTACTGACAGTTTCAGCAGTTCCTTTATTTGTCTCTCTTACAATTACCCCCGGGTTAATGGCATTCGGGGACATGCTATATTAATGTAACCCTGGCTATCACTTCACAATGGTACAATCTAAAGTAGGCTAAAGCCTTGTTTGGCACCATCGTTGGTCCCAACTTTTCATAGCTAAAAATAGCATTGTAGAATGTAACCATGGGCTAACTGGCATATTGTGAGAGAGGAAGAAGCTGTAGGCCAAATCTCAGCTTGCAGAACAGGATGTCTCCAGGCTTTGAAAACAATTACACACTCCTCACATGATCCCAGTTTCCAAAGTCAGTTAGTATGTTATCATCTGCTGAGATCCATTCTCTGCACATCCACCGCAACCGGATGTGAATTCTACAAATATCTGGATCTTGTACAACAAATAAACCCTTGGTGGGTTTGGCAAGTGTCAGACAGCCGTGGGTGAATTTTACGTTCATGTTCCTTTCCTCATAATGCCCATTATGGAAAGAGTCCTGTGATGTGTAAGCTACCGTTATGCCTCTTGGCTATCCCGTCCTTGGTGAAGAAGGACAACCGCTATCTGATCACAGTGTCAAACAACTTTCCAGCCAATTTTGCAAAACATGTTTCTTTCAAACAAAAAATCTGCAGGCAAGCCTACCATTTTTTCGACATCACTTTCTGGCCTTTAGTGATAGGATAATTTGAGTAAAAATGCTGACAGGACATCATGAATCTTAACTGAAACTGCAACCTTCTGCCAATGTAAGTATGCTAGATTTGTACACCTGAAAGGCATTGAATTCACCATTTTGACTTTTCTCACTTTTTGGGGGGCAACAAGAAGCTGACATTTTTCACCAGCTAACAGTTTCCTGTAAGTCCTGAGCACAACACAAGCTTTGTCACCCACCACCATCTGTTTCATCCACAAAGGAAAATGAAAGAGGACGTTTCTTTAGATGCAGTTAGTGTTTCAAGTTGAAATGAGCTATGACCTGAACAGCAGCCTACTATGAAACACTTGCAGTCATTTTCTTTATTCTTGTTTGTTTGAGTTTTCCTTTTTTTCAGCTTTTATAGACTTGGAACATATTGCAGTAATACTGAATGTGTAAAGGCAATTAATGATATCACCATGTCTTTCCTTTCAGTAGTTCTGTATTGTCCTACAAATGTTCCTAAGGAGCCTGGGTTTTTAATAATTAATAAACTTAAATGTGTGTGGACAGGAGTGTCAGAATAAGATGAAGGGAGGTGGAAAAACCTGCTGTGTGTGCATTGATCCTTACAGAGCGTGTGTCTTTGAAAGATGAGGGGTTAAGGTAACACAGGGTATGAAGGCAGATACAGTATATCATAAAGATGTCACGTTATCTTACCATTAAGACACTTAACGGACATTTTCCAAAACAAATATTGGAGGATAACCAACAGAAGACCATTGTGGTGTAAAGGGAATTTGGTGACAGTGCTCTGTGCAAGAGTGAAGTTATTGAATAATGTCCTAGTGGTGTTGTATTTCATAGATACTCTCTGCACACTCATCTCACAGCTGACTGCCTACAAAGACCAGTGTTTTTTTTGCCTAGCTCAGAGAACGATTCAATCTCAGGGAAATTCGGTTGTTGCCCTTTGGCCTCCTTTCGCTTCCAAGTTATTGATCCCAGAAATCTGTGAATGTCTTTTCAGTCCAGCATGGTTCATCAATTTTTTATGTCCCTTGGAAACAGATCCTTTGTCACTTGTGCTGCTTGGAGCCCATTTGTCCACTGTTACCAGTGGACTTGACAGGATTTCAAGCTCTGCTGTTGGATGTTTCTTGCTGAAATGCTCTTTGGGAATCTTAGTCTGTGATACTTTGCAACTCCATGCCCCCGTTTTAGGGAACAGAAAATACCTGGATAAAATACAGTGGCCTTACATACAGTAAATAAATTTGGTGTTAGATCCTCTGCAGCTAGTGACTGTATGAAGTCCTCCACTGACCTTCACACCCACTTCATGCCAAATGGTTGTGCAGGGGTGAAAAGGATCTTATCTTTGAATGTGAAACTCAAGCCTTTGTTGCACTTTCTGGAGAGATTGTCTGAAAATGTGTGCCGTTATCCACTGTATGATGGCCAGCTTTTCACTCCCCCTTCCAGTGGTGCTGCTCAGACAGCATGCCTTTAGAAGCAGGTCTGAGAGGCTGTAAACCAACCCGACTGCAGTCAACATCACTTCTCACTTGTTTTTGCGGATTTCCAGTTGGTTTTCAGTAGCTGAATCTTTCTAATCATTAAGATTGAAATCCTGCTGATGAGTGTCTTGGCAAATTGAGACTATTGAATTTTATTGGTCTAAAATATCCATGCTGTCTTGGCTGTAGGATCTTTGTTTTGCTGCATTGGCTGCATCGTCCTAAAATTGGAGGACTGTGTTTAAAACAAGTTAGACTGTCTCCCTAATGTGGATGAATACACTCTAAAATTAAAGCTGAAAACCAGAACTTTAATCTTCTTTTTTTTTCCCTCCGTTTCGTCATTTTTTAATTTCACTGTTTAGTATTTCCCATAATTACAGCCTCATTTTGCATGTGAAAGGACTTCATACAACAAAAATAAAATCATCTGCATTAATAGATTCCATTAACAAAATAACTGGCCTAGAAATATGGATAAAGCATCAGTCCAAATACACTACAATATCTTTGTAAGGGTTTTTGTGTCTAAATGAAGCACAGGCTAATATTGGCGTGTTTGTGTTAATCCTAAAAAAATCATAATTAATGTTGCTTCAAGACCATTTCAGAAGACCAGTGACATTTTTCTGTTGTCATAGCTTTCAAAAAATGAATACATTAGTTGAAGACGGCTTTCTGAAAGCTTTCTAACATGCGATTAGGAGGAAGCTGATGGCCAGACTCACACAGAACAACACAAGGAATGTGTGGAGTGGAATGAAGAAAATCACTGGGTTTAAGGTAACAGATAGACAACCAGTGGGCAGCCTGGTGAAAGCAAATGAGCTGAACAATTTCTTCAGCACGTTTAGTTACATCCCTCTGCTGCCTCCTCTGCCGCCCACTCTGGTCTCCACACACCCTCACTACCTTCAGTGATTTTGCCCTTCTCTCTTTATTCCCCTCGACTGAACTCTGTGGATCACACACACACACACACACACACACACACACACACACACACACACACACATCTGAGAAACACTCACTGCTTGACTGTGACTTCTGGCCAGGTTAGGAGACAGCTGGAGAAACTACACCAGAGCAAGGCTACTGGCCCTGATGTGCTAGCCAGCTGTCTATGATCCTGAGTCACATTTACAGCCTGAGGCTGAAACAGGAGAAGACACCGGTGTTATGGAAAACATCCTGTCTGGTTTCTGTAGCAAAGAAGTCAACATCATCAGACCTTGATGACTATCGACCAGTTGCCCTCACATCATATATCATGAAGGTGCTAGAGAGACTAGTCTTGACCCATCTAAGACCACAGGTGAAAACATCTCTTGACCCTCTGCAGTTTGCAGCGTGTAGATGATTGCATACACATCAAATGTGGGAGTGGATGATGCAGAGAGCTTACTTCCTTCTAGATAGTAATGACTGCATGACTGCATGGTGATCACCTTCTTTGAAATCTCACGTGCATTTAACATGAATCAGCCACTGCTACTGGGAGAGAAGCTACAGGCCCCAGTATGTGACACTGGGCAGTGCTCTGTCTGATTTGGTGATGTGCAGTACAGGAGCTCCACAGCAGACTCTGCTGTCTCCATTCCTGTTCACCTTGTACACCTCAGACTTTCAGTACAACTCTGGGTCATGCTACCTACAGAAATACTCTGAAGATTCTGCAGTGGATGATTCTGTGGAGTCGTCTGAGAGGAATCATCTGACTCTGAATGTGAATAAGATCAGAGAGATGGTGATCAACTTCAGAAGGGAGAGGACGGCTACACGACCCCTGTCTATCCTGGGACAGGATGATGATGTGGTGGAGGAGTACAAGTGCCTGAGCGTCTACATAAACAGCAGGCTGAACTGGAAGACCAACACTGAGGCTGTATAGAAAGGAAGCTGAGATCCTTCAATGTGTGTAGCAAAATGATGGAGATACTGTGGGAGCAGCATTGGAGCTGGTGACACCATCAGACTGAATAAACTAATCAGTAAGACTGTGATTGGCTGCCCACAAGGACAGATACAGGAAATCTTTCCTACCTGTCACCCTCTATAACACAATATTTCTATCTGGCAGAGAGGTATCTGCTCCGGCTGTCATGGGGTGAGAGGCAGGGGACATCCTCAACAGGTCGCCAGTCTGTCTCACAAACCAGTGGGTCATTTCATAGTGGCTATGTCCATCTTTTATATACAGTTTACTGTGTCGGATGACTTCCAAAATATTACATTTATTTTTTATGGCTAAATTATTCATTTTTTCTTATCTCTTGTTAGTAGCATGAAGAGACTATACCAGACATTGTGTTATATAACCTTGTGATAAATAATGATAAATGAATCTTTGCAGCTGCATTTTAGTCATTGTGTGATTTACTGCTGTTAACCCAAACCTTCCATGCTGCTGTTATTCAGAACAAAATCCTTATTCTAAATCCACATCTGGCAAATGTCTTGAGCCTCTGCATGCCCAGGCAACCTTTGTGAAGTGTATGGCCTCAGACAGGGTTACTCTTTTTGAAAGGCTTGTGTGTTTTGTGTTCAGTTTACCTGACTGAGGTTTTTAAAATTAAAATTTGCTGCTACCATTTGAGCAGCTGAGAATCGCATAAGTCCTCGTGGATTTTGACATTGTTTCCAAAAGTAGCGTTACATAATATTCAAAGCTAAAAGTATGAAAATGTACACTTCCTAGGAGCCTGGATTCAAACATGTGCATATTGTAGGGAGATGCACCTGCAGCAATAGCAACTATTTTTTTTCTGTTACTTCCCTGGATTCCCATATAGGAGAGCACCTTTGCGCAATTGTGTGCCTGAGTGCTCATGGTAGCACATATGCATTAGTTGCGTGTGTGTTTGTGACTGTGCAAGGTTCGATGGGCAGAAAGTCTGCAAGAGCATTAGGGACGAGGTGCAGCAGAGAGTAGAACAAGCCATCCGTGCGCGCAGTCTCATTTTCTTTCTTCTTCTCCTCTCTGGTAAATAATGAATTGCTCAAGTTAAGAGGAAAAAGCAACCCATTTTTTTCATCCTGTGTTTCTCTCTCCAGAGAAGTTGGAGCTGCATTAAAGAAAAACGAGGGAGAATTTTCTCTGTGGAGTAGTTGCTAGAAATGAGAAAAACTAACATGCTCTTAAAAGGAGTGGAGTCAGTAGTAGGTGTTTGTTAAAGTTATTTTTTTTCTAATACTGCAGCAATAAAGGCCAGCGTGTGTGTGCTGTTTTGTCCCTGTGAGCATTTTCCGAACGCTGTAGGTGCCAAAACAGTTATTGGATTAAGAGATCAGATCATCAGTGCAGTAGCTGCAACCACTGCAATTTTACACCTCTCTGTTTTATATCTTTGATATGTATTTCATTCTGTTTCTGTGCATCACTTTGTTTTTTTTTGTTTTTTTGTTTTTGTTTTGTTTTTGCTTTTTTTTCTCTTTTTTTACTTAATTAGAAATTAATCTGCGTCATCATTGGATGTGTAATGTAGTACATAAATTGCTGGTCTCTACCCTCTGACTTCTTAAGAATCAGAATCAGAATCAGAATTATTTTTATTGCCAAGTTTGTACACAAACGACGAATTTGTCTTGGTGTCATGGCGCAATACAGTGGAATATATGGAATTTACAATATACAATATATACATATATATATATAAATATAAATATAAATACACAATATATACTAACTGCCTACAGATATTAAAGAAATTAAGACATATGTAAAGGTTATGGACAGGAAGGGGGGGAGAAGTGTAAAATGTAAGTAGAGCATGATGTGCAAAGTGCTTGTACTGAATCCAGTGTGCAAAGTTATTAGAGTCTGTAGTAAGTATGTGTGTTATTGTAACACATTAATTGAGCAGTGAGCGGGGCGAGGGGGCGGTGTTAAGTAGTCCAACAGCCTGGGGAAAGAAACTGCTCTTGTGCTGTGAGGTACTGGTTCTGATGGACCGCAGCCTCCTGCCAGAGGGGAGCGTCACAAACAGT
>VUQI01026446.1:0-10168 GCA_015106735.1 Paratilapia polleni
GCCAAGCACAACTCCTGAAAAACAACCCCACACCATAATCCCCCCTCCACCAAACTTTATACTTGGCACAATGCAGTCAGACAAGTACCGTCCTCCTGGCAACCACCAAACCCAGACTTGTCCATCGGATTGCCAGACGGAGAAATGTGATTCGTCACTCCAGAGAACACGTCTCCACTGCTCTAGAGTCCAGTGGCGGCGTGCTTTACACCACTGCATCCGACGCTTTGCATTGCACTGAGCTAATCTGAAGGCCACATGAAGGTTGGAGGTCTGTAGCTGTTGACTCTGCAGAAAGTTGGCGACCTCTGCGCACTATGTGCCTCAGCATCCGCTGACCCCGCTCTGTGATTTTACGTAGCCTACCACTTTGTGGCTGAGTTGCTGTCGTTCCCAATCACTTCCACTTTGTTATAATACCACTAACAGTTGACTCTGGAATATTTAGTAGTGAGGAAATTTCACGACTGGACTCATTGCACAGGTGGCATCCTATCACGGTACCACGCTGGAATTCACTGAGCTCCTGAGAGCGACCCATTCTTTCACAAATGTTTGTAGAAGCAGTCTGCATGCCTAGGTGCTGGATTTTATACACCTGTGGCCATGGAAGTGATTGGAACACCTGAATTCAATGATTTGGATGGGTGAGTGAATACTTTTGGTAATATAGTGTATGTCAGAGCTGAGGCTTCACTGTCATGTTATACACACAGTATCACACAGTTCCCATTTTTTTCCCCCGTCATTTATAGAACTGGTCTGTGCTCTCAGTTGTACCAAGCAGCTTTTGCTCGGTGTGAGACTGCTCCCTGCTGGTTACAGCCACTCATTACAACAGTTTCCCTCTGAGCCTGACTGTAAATCTCAGTGAACAATTTCTGTCTCTGCTGCAGCAGTAAGCATGACAGTTTGATTCATGAGACTTGCTTAAAGTTATGACAGCTGCATGAATTTTATAATAGTCCACCTATTTTAGTAAAGAGTATGTAGACACAGCATAGGAGCAGCACAGGTGAGAGGTTTCACTATGCACAGTTTTCAGACTGGCTGTGCAGATAAAAATGTTTCCACCAATGAATGAACAAACAAATAACCATAAAAATCATTAACCAGCAGGATGACATGAGGACACAGAGGGCCCCGATGTAATGTAACATCATGCATGAAATTAATTTTCCTTTAGAGCAAGAAAAGAACCTCAGAGAAAGGAAGAAAGTTTTAATTACAACTAACAACATGCAATGTTGCATCATTTAAACTAATTAGTGTGAGTGTAGCAGTAAGGTTATCTGATAACTCATTATCCTCCCAACGAGTCACTGTAAATTAGCAGACAACAGAACATTTTTTAAGTGCTGTTTACTAAACCTTTATGCCACCATGGACATGAAGTCCACTTTGGAAATTTGACTTCTAATATTAACTGTTCCATAACTTTATCTGTTGATGGAAAACCATAAATTATAAACCAGTGGTTCCTCAGCCAGAAAAGGTTAGATAGCTCACTCTATGCTGGGGTTGAGCTGATGCTTCAAGTGGAGGAGTTCAAGCATCTTGAGTCATTCAGGAGAGGCTCAGAGTTGTGTGTGCTCTCCTCCACATCGAAAATAACCAGTAACAAGGTAGTTGGGGCATCTGCCCAGGATGTCTCCTGACCCTTCATAGGTGAGGTGTTTTGGGTATGTCTAACCAGATTGAAACTCCGGGAGGCACCCAGGACATGCTGGGGAAATTATGGCTCGGTGTCCCCCAAGAAGAGCTGGAGATGGAAAAGGGAGGTCTGGGCATCTCTGCTCAGACTGATGCAACTATTGACCCTGATAAGAGGTGGATGTATGAATGGAAAATCATGTTATACTGTATGTCTGAAAAGTCAGATAAAATAAATAAAACCTTGCCATTGAGGTTGCTGAACAAAGCCAAAGCTGGTGAAGCAGAGAAAACAGAGGCTGAGACAGAGGAGCTGCAATAAAGACGTGGGCTAAAATATTCAATTTAACTCTATAGAAGTCACAAAATACACTGTGTCATAGTCTGAGGGAAACCACAAGAAACTCCTTCCAAAGCTCATTCTTCTTTTTTTCATCTGAGTTGTTAAATAATTTGTTTTTTCATTGACTTGTTTTCAACATGTTCTCTGTACTGTGCACATGTACAAACTTAGTTCGCTTAAAAATTCAGAAATATTCAACTTTAACACGCAACACTGACTGCATTTAATTATGTCAGTGAAGGCAGAGATTGTATCTCTGTGTACTAATAAAAACATTTGCTTTAAACAAGCAGTGTGTGTGTGTGTGTGTGTGTGTGTGTGTGTGTGTGTGTAAAAGAGGCCTACATGTGTTTATACTCTCTGTTTGACATTGAAGCGACAAATCACAACCTGTGTAAAAATATTGGATTGCTTTCAGGCCAATTCCCTCAATGCTGCTATTGATTTAAGACGCCTAATTCAATGAGCACATACTAACATAACTGGAGACTAACAGGAAGGTCCAGCCATACATCTGTCCAGCAGCAGCACTCCCATCGCACCAGGTCTGGATCTATTAACCAGCCTTGACTGTAAATGCCCTAAGGCACAGCTTTTATGTGACACTCTGCAAATGACATCATAGATCCTCAGCGTAAAAAAAAAAAGGCCTCTCCATCACTGGGACACGTGATTTACAAACGTCAAAGAAGCAGCTCGTTCTAATGGCTTTGTCATTATACTGATTTTCTTAAAGCAACAGCACACCTCTCAGCTATCTGCTTTGTTGGGGAAGGCTTGAAGATTCATATGAATTTTACACATCAGTTTTAGCAGAGCACATCAAGGAAATTTCATATTTTGGTGGAAAAGTTTGGTGAAAGTAAACTAATCACGATGCTGCTGGGAGGCAAACTCTTAACTTCTGCCTCTGGGATTTATTCATCAGGGAAAGCATACTAATGATGAGATGACGTTTCTGCTGCATAACAGAACAAACACCTCAGGGTAAGTGGCAGAAGCACTGCTCTGAAGTTAAACCAACCAGAAGGTTATAAAAACTCTCCTATGTCAATGATGCAAGCTGTCGTGGTCAAACACCAGATACACAATATTTGCAGTAAACAAGATTTAAACTAACTGAACACAAGCAAACTCAAATTTGGGCAAGATGTTTGGATTTGCCGGTGTGCATTAAGATTCTGAAGTGTCCTCACAACGATCATTGTTGTTAACTGCTGCTACATAACTTACGTGAAATGAACTGATTCTCGTTAGCTGAATTTAAACTGACATATTTAGGGAGTCTCTTTCAAAGATGTTTTTTACAGGTGTGACGAGGATAAGGCAGTTACTTTATCAGATGTATGTCATGGCTAACAGATCTATGAACTGAGACAAGGGGCAACCTCTACAAGTGACAAAAACTGCAGTTCCTCTAAGTGCCAGAACAGTGTAAGAACTGTGGTGACATCTTTGTTCGTGTTCCTATGTCCCATAGTGACAGAGGTTGAAAAGTACCTCCTGGAAAGACGTCCTGTGACTGCTGCTACGACCTATGTCTACAAACCAACCAATAAGAATGCATCAAGACATGACGCGATAATCAAAGACTTGGGGGAAAAAAAGTTCTAAATGAAATGTCTGGGATTCAAACAAAGAAAATAATCTAGCTGAGCTGTGGCAGCAGGAGCTTGTCTGTATGATGTGTCCTTCAGCTGTTAGCATGACTGAGCCAAGGACGATGCAGCATGGAAACAGCGTAGGTATTTGCACTCTTAGAATTTGTATGTATTCTCACACACATCAAACTTGAAATTGTGCTTGTAAGTAACATACGATTCCTGCAGTCTCACCATCTGTTGGTGGCTTCTTTTGTTGTAAATATGTTAAAACCAATCATTTATTTACACCATCTATACATGATTCACTTTTTGTGGAATATAGGCTCCTTTCAGAGGATGGACCACATACAGTGTATATATAAAACTGTTGTTGTAACCCACTTGGTGCAGTGCTATATGACTCCCCCAGAGCTGCATGCTACTTCAAAAAAATCCAAAAGATGGAGAGATAAAGAGGGGGAGATGGTGAAAATGAAGCAAACTGCATATTAGATAGATAGATGGATAGATGGATAGATAGATTTGCTCTCATGCACACTCATTTTCACAAAAAGGGAAACACTTCCCCTGTGAATTTATTCCTTGAGCATGTTCTGGTCTTCAAAGACAATTCAAGCTCACGCATGCCGGATTCCTATGGAGGTCCTCTTAAGGAGGATTAGCATAATGAGGCAGTGCTGCAGCACGTTAAACAGCTGCTTCTTTTGCTCATTCCTCACCTTCACTTCAGATCTTGTCTTTCACCGGTAGGTTGGATGACCACCACCATCATCAGACTCTGCAGGACATCCAAACAGAGGTGATGATAATATGCTAAAGGTGTGGGGTTTTGACATTAGGTGCACACAGCAAGCCTGTAAACCAGAGTGTAATTGGATATAGATACAGAGATCTGCACAGATTGAGAGTGTCTAAATGGAGGTGCAATGAAGGACGAAATGGTAGATAGTGAATGGAGAACACGGATGGTGTGTGAAGCGGTGCAGAGCTGCTAACAAGGGCTGAGGGTAATCAATATTGTTTATGAGAAGGGGTGTTTGTGTGTGTGTGCGTGCGTGTGTGTGTAAGATAAGGAAAATAAGAAGGGCTTAAGCTCAACATAGGACAGAGAATATCTACAGGAAAGTGCAGACAGCTGATAAAGATGAACAACACTGGTGGTCAACACTGGCATGGACCTAATATCAACATGAGAATCAGGATGTGCTTGACTGTCCTCTCCAACCTGAGTGAGGATAAGCTTATAAAGGTCACTAAGAAGCAGTTAGACAATGATCAAAGTCTAAAACTAACATCCCATTCATTTTATAACTCTAAATTAAGTGTAATTCAGTGTAAAAATTCTGAAATCGAAATCGTTCCATCTTCCCTTATCAGTGTGGAGCTGTTAATGCCTGGTTAGATGAAAGCTGTAATATGTAAGGATCATTCAGGTAACAAGTGAACTGGAAACACATCAGAATAATTTATTAAAAATAAAAAATTAAATTAAATATTCATCACCTATAAAGAAAAACTGAGGTATGAATTGGACCATGGTCGAGGAAAATATTTACACCCTACTCTATATTGATATTACTAATATTTTTGTTTTATTTGTCTATGTACAGCACTTAACAAATTTATTAGACCACCTGTCATAAAAATGAGAAACACCATCCAGCATCATGAAGTACTTTAATGCAGACTCTTTCCTTTTCAGTGAGTTCTCCACGTTTTATCATTTTGAACAGGAGTGAGGAATTTAAAACTGAATTCACGTTTTTATACCCAAATTTGAGCTGCACACTGGACTTCTCTGAGAAGTCAGAAATGAATCAAGCAGAACGTTCAACCACTAAAACTAACTCTGTTCAGGAATGCAAGTAAATAACTGTAATTTGGCATCTTAATCAAAAAATAATAATGGGTTTGGCTCTTTTGTAAAACAGTAAATTCAAAAATTCATGGAGAGCAACAATAATTATATTAGCATTAAAAATAAATAAAAATAAAGACCCTGCACATACAGGTGGATTAACCATTACAGAAACATAAAAAAAATATTTTGGTAATCACCAATACTGTTAATTTAGGGCAGCTGTGGCATAAACCTTACAGTGGGTGGTGGTCTAATAAATTTGTTAAGCACTGTAGGTTCTCAGTGATCCAGGTCATGGTAGTCTTTAGAGCTTGAAAAGAAAGATCTTTTCAAGATCTCAAGATTTTGTTTTCAATTCAGTTCAATTCAATTTTATTTATATAGTGCCAAATCACAACAGTCTTCTCAAGGCACTTTATATTGTGAGGTAAAGAAAACCCCAACATTCAGACGACCCCCTATGAGCAAGTACTTGGCGACAATGGGAAGGAAAAACTCCCTTTTAACAGGAAGAAACCTCCGGCACAACCAGGCTCAGGGAGGGGCAGCCATCTGCTGCGACCGGTTGGCGGTGAGGGGAAATGATTAATGATTAATGATTAAATGCAATAGTGATATATGAACACATAGAGAGTGAAGAGAGGTGAGTGGAGAAGAAACACTCAGTGCATCATAAGAAGCCCCCAGCAGCCTAGCCTATTTTTATTTCCTCTTCTTTTTACTGGACCAGCCCATTCCCATCACTGGGGCATTAGTACAGCTCGGCCGGTGTGCCTAATTTACACAAGGTGTCCTTTGGCATGAGTGCTGAGACACAGTGGATTGTTGCAGCAGTGAGAGTGATCAGTCACTCCCTACACGGGAGTCGGGTTGCTGTTTTTAAGTTGTAAAAGGTGTCTTTCTCTAACCTTAACCAAGTTTTGTAGTGTGTAAACCTAACCAGAGAGTGAAAGTGAAAGTTTTTTTAAAAAGGGGGGGAAGTCAGGGCAAAGGCCCCAACAGGATGCAAACCACAGTCTCCTGACTAGTACCCTTGAATAGAGTGCCACCACCACCATCCCTCCATCCTCCTTCTCAGTTCTCCCAGTGGACAGTATAGCTGAGCATCAGAGCCCCGTCACTAAAGGACACCTTTCACATAATGTGTTGGGACTATGGTTGGGTTTTTGTTTTTTTTTATTATTTTAACTTGCTTGTTTTAATCATATTTAGTTATGTCTATTGTTTTAGCTTCACATTATCAATACCATTTAATGGCTGTTACATAAATTAAGTTTTGTTTGCTTGCTTTGCAATTTGTGATCACAATACAAAACAGAGATGTACAGGTCTGTAAGATGTGCACTCAAGTGCAGTCTGACACTTTAAATTCGTCTTTATATGAATTTTTATCCATGCACAGGCATGGAGAATCATGGCAACTGAATTCTAATCTAATAATGTGGAGAGTCTAAGAGAAATAGCAGCCATTAAAACCAGTTTGTCAAACTGAACACATTCAGATTGCGTCAATATACAGAGTATTTAGCTTCATAGAGCTGGTTTATTTTCAGTGTTTCTTCTTCTGATTCTTTTAAGTTAAAGAATCCTTTCAGTGGTAAAAGCATTTTGTGCGTGCTCTCCCGAGGGAGCCATCGAGAATAAAATTTTAAAAATGCCACCAGGAGAGAAGGCTGGGGCTAATCTTTTTTCACTCACTCACTTTCCTGCTCCCTTTTTTCCCATTTGTTTTCTGGGCTTTTTTTTTGTTTCCTTAGCACATTTCACAGGCATTTCCTCCAACAACAACCCATCCCATTTCTGAGTTACTACAGAAGCCATCCACAATTTTTTCCCAGAGGCTGAAAACAACAGCTGTGCTCTGGAAAACCTTTCATGGGCTGACAATTGCTATTTGAGAGGAGAGGAAGCACCTCCGTTCCAGTGGCTGACTTATTCAAATTACTCCTTCTGTGAACAACTGGGAAGATAAGGAAGCAGCCGTATCTTATTAGGTGTAATCGTAATTGACAGGTATCCAAAAACAGATTAAGTGCACATGGGTTTATGTGTGCAACATACACAAGTATCTGTGTCTCTTTTTTTTTTTTGTTGCAGCAAAGTAGTGCTCAGCCAGCTGGAAAGGAAAGGCAGAAAATATAATCTGAAGACAGAAGTACAGTGCAGCTGTGTGAAGCTTTTGAGGCTGTGAGCTATTGACAGACAAAAGAAATTAAGGTAGAGCAAAAAAAATTATTGTCCTTTTTCTCACAACAGACAAAATTTAAACTAGAAATATGAACTACAATAATTATGGAACCAATGTGCATATTTAAACATTTTTCAAAGGTATGAAACAGTCTTGGACACAGTCATGTTTAAGCATCAAGCAACTGAATGGTATTATTCTTAAGACTGGTGTGGCTTGGAGATGTGGTGTCAACTTCACTGGCGACTTATATGGGATTTATGGTTCTGCATTTGTGTCCTCCTGCGTAGCTCTTGGCTATGCAGAGAAGGATTATGGGAATTCTACCTATACAGCGGCTACAGAGACTCACTTGTGTGTAGTCCTCCAAAGAGCCACCATTATGTAGCCCAATGGTGATGATGCTATGGGTAGGTAGAATGCTGACGGTCTGAATATAAAAGGGAGCGACTATGAGGTTCATCATGAAAAAAGAGTGGAAAAAAACCCACTCCAATTTATATATTTCTCTATACAAGTCATGAGTTATGAGGAGAAAGGGCACATTCAATCTAAAAATGGTTGACATGTTTTGTTTTCTCTGATTTGGTGATAGGATCTAGGTATTTTGGACCCGAATAAGGCATACCCTGCTTTATTTTTGACTCTAATGGGACTATAATTTATAAAATGAACATCATGTTGTATTTAGTAAGACATGAAACTATCAGTTCATCAGGAAAGTGTTTACAGAGGTCTCAGACAAGGCCACCGAAGGACAGCACAGAATTACAGAAAGAAGCACTTTTTTGGTTAATTTGGGTCATTATGGATGAAACAACTTATGAATAACACCAAGGAAATCCATGTGTTACCACGATGTATTTTTTCTTCTTATATAAAGCCATTGGTTTTTCTGTAGAGTTTGAACTTTGGTATTGGTTTTATCACATGATCACATGGTCTCATAAGTTTAGAAGTGTGTGACTGCTGACTTTTTTTGTCACACTGTATGTTACTAGGCTTCCCAGGAAATAAAAGGCGACTGTATCTAATTGGCCTGAGCTGAAAATAGTTTGCATGGGTATATCTTGTGAACACCTCGAGCATAATGTCTGACAAAGATGATAACCAGCGAATTTACTTATACAGTTGATGTGTCTTACATAAACAAAGCAAACTGCTTTAATCTGTTATGGCTGTGCTTTGTCCCGGATCCCAGAAATTTTGCCTTAAATTGCGCCTCAACTGAATTCTGGAGACTTTGCTGTATTATTTTGACTGAAGTAACAAGCTGCTTCATTTCCTTCAATTTGCATCCCAACATTTGGTGAGTGTGTCAGAAATGGTTCCCATTCAGCAGAACAGGCTGTTCAGTGCTCCACAGTATCTCTTTAAATGAACCTGAAGCTGCTTTTGAGCCTCATGACTGCACAACACCTTACTAGAATAATATGTAGATATTCATTTATTTTTCCATCTTTATGATTTCTCTGTTTTTTGTTTTTTTTTTGCTTTTTTAGCAATAAAAACTCACCTCAACTTTATGAGTCAGAATTGAGTCATGCGTGAGTCGGTGTTAGACCTTCCTTCATCTGACAAATGGAAAGCGTTAAATAGGACATTACTAGTGTCAGGAGGTGTGGTAGTGTAATCGTCTTTGGCTCGGTACCTCATCAGGTGCAAATCATCTCAGTGCTCTCATACTGGATTCAGTTTCACACTCTCTTACACAGGCAGTGTGTTTTAATTGGTAGATTTTGTGAAAAGAAAGATCTCAAAGCTGCAGAATGGCCAGTTGGATGCTAAAAATACACAGTTGAAAAGTAATTTCCATTTGCTCCCATTCCAGGGGTTTAGGCACCATCTGCTGTTCCTAATATGTTCATGATGATTCATTACCTGCTTTAGTTACACTCTTGAATAGTTATGAGATGAGACCTCATACAGCATCACTTCAAGTTATCTGGAAGGCCTTGATATTCCTAAACCCACCAAGGTAACAAAATTACTGTTTAACGAGGCACTGACTGCGTGATTAATCCAGTGTACTTTTATTGTACACCGAATTAAGATGGATTAAACTGCATCACTTACACATGTGCTTAAATGAGCATCTGTATGTGTATACATGTGTGCCTCGAAAAGAGGTGTGCTCATAAGTTTCTCCTCTGCAAATATTTTACTTGGCAAGTGCTTTGTGATAAATAAACATCTGAAAAATAAAATCAGCTGTTCTTGGAGCAAGTTTCAACCCGTGGATCAATTCTATCTCCACCGTCTTTGACTGCAGCTGGTGACAGTAGTCCTTCTTCTCCTCTGGAGGTCCACTGCCAGCACAAGGACTACTGCTGCCAGCTGTAGTCCAACACGGTGCGTTGGAGTACAGCTGACCACAGGACACAATCTTCTCAGAGAGCAGCTGAATGATACTGAGGACCATCACAACAGCAGCCTGCCCAGTGAGCTGGACTGGGATTTTTTTTTTTTTACAAAAAGAATGTAAAAAAAAAAAAAAAAAAAAAAATTTTTTTAAAATT